>RXID01012341.1:17500-30339 GCA_005019695.1 Trichopus zeylanicus subsp. travancoricus
GTAGAAGTAGTAGTAGTAGTAGAGTAGAAGTAGTAGTAGTAGTAGTACAAGTAGTAGTAGTAGTAGTAGTAGAAGTAGCAGTAGTAGTAGTAGTAGAAGTACTAGTAGTAGTAGTGGTAGCCGTAGTAGTAGTCGTTGTTGTTCTGGTAGTAGTAGTAGTAGTAATAGTATAGTAGTAGTAATAGTTATGGTAGCAGTAGTAGTCGTAGTAGTAGTTACTGTTATAGTCATCGTAGTGGTAGTAGTAGGAGTTCCAGCAACCGTAGCAGCAGCAGCCGTAGTAGTAGTAGTATAAGTAGTAGTAGCAGTAGTACCAAAGTCGTAGCGGCGTAGTAGTAATAGTTGAAGTTGTAATAGTAAAATTAGTAGTAGTAGCAGTAGAAGTAGTAGTAGAAGTAGCAGTAGTAGTATTAGTAATAGTTGTAGTAATAGTTATTGTTGTTGCAGTAATAGTAGTAGGAGTAGCTGTATGTATAGCAAGTACTAGTACTACTACTAGTAACATTCCTACTAATACTACTGCTACTACAACAACAACAACTACTACCACTACTATCACAACTACTACTACCACTACTACAATGATTATTAATGCTACTATTACTACTACAACTACTGCTACTATTACTGCTACTAGTAATACTACTACCACTACTACCACTACTACTACAGCTGCTAGTAATATTACTACTACTACTACTTCTACTTTTACAACTACTACTACTACCACTACAACTACTACTTCTACTACCACTACTACCACTACTACTGCCACTATTACCACTACTATTTCTACTACTTCTACTATTACTGAAACAACTAGTGCTACTATTACTACAACTGCTACTGCCACTACTAATACAATACCTACTACTACTACAAACACTACTACTACTACCACCACCACCACTAGTACTACTGCTACTACTACTACTTTTACTACTACAACTACAACTACAATAGCAGCTACTACTACTACAACTACTCCTACTCCTACTACTATTACTACTACTACTGCTGCTGCTACCACAACTACTACAACTACTGCTACTGCTACAACTCTACTTTTGCTTCTACTACCACTACTACTACTACAACTACTACAACAACAACCATTCTAAGTAATACTACTCCTATCGCCACTGCTGCTACTATTACCGCTATTATTACAAATACTGCTACTGCTACTACTACTACTACTGCTACTGCTACTACTACTACTACTACTACTACTCCTACTACTAATACGACTATTACTAATACTACTACTACTACCTTGACTACTGCTTCTACTATTGCTAGTAGTACTACTACTGTACTCCTACTACTACTACTACTGCTACTAGTACAACTACTTCCACTACTACCGTTGTAACTACTGCTACTACTGCTTTTGCTACACAACTACTACATCTACTACTGATACTACTGCTACTACTACTACTACTACAATTCCTATTGCTACTCAAACTACTACTACTAAAAGCACTATTGCTGCTACTTCAACTACTACTGCAACTACAACTACTACGACTACGACTACCACTACGACTGCTTCTACTACTACCACTACTACTACAACTACTACCACTGCTACCTCTACTACAATTACTCCTACTCCAACTCCTACTACTACTACTTGTCCTCCTCTAACTACTAATATTGCTATCACAACTACAACAACTACTAGTACTATTATGACCACTATAATTACTATGACTACCACAATAGCCAGTACAACAATAACTACGACTACTACCACAATAACTACTACTATTACTCCTATTACAACTACAACAACTACTACTACCACTACTACTACCCTTACTTTTGCTACTACTGCTGTTAGTACTTGTTCTACTACTACTACTACTTTTACTACCACTGCTACTATTACTACTACTACTATAGTTGCTGCTTCTGCTACTAATAGCACTATTACAACTATGACAACTACTACTATGACTACTATTACTAAGACTCCTACTTCAATGACAACAACTACTACTTCTACTACTACTGATACTGCTGCAACTTCTATTGCTACTGCTACCACTACTTCTGCTACTACTACTATTACTACTACTACTACCGCTACTACGACTACTATTACAACTTCTACTGCTATTGCTACTGCTACTTACTATTGCTACTTCTGCTACTATTGTTGTCGCTACTTCCACTACTACTACTACTACAACTACTATGACTATTGCTACTTCTATGACAACAACAATGACAATGACAATAACTACTACAAGTACTACTACTACTGCTACTACTATTACTACTGTTGCTGCTACTCCTACTCCTACTACTAATGCTACTACTTTTACTAACACTTCTACTACTACTAATACCACCACCACTACTACTACTTCTAGTATTACTACGACTACAGTAGTTGTAGTTGTTGCAGTAGTAGGAGTAGTAGTAGTAGTGTGATGAGTAGCAGTTGTCGTTATTGCAGGAGAAGTAGCAGCAGCAATAGTAATACTAGTAGTAGTTATAGTAGTAGTACTAGTAGTAGTACTAGTAGTAGTTGTAATAGTAGTAGTACCAGTAGTTGTTGTGATAGTAGTTGTAATAGCAACAGTAGTGGTAGTAGTTGTAGAAGTAGTAGTAATAGGGTAAGTAGTAGCGGCAGTAGTAGTGGTAGTAGGTGTAGTAGTAGTAGAAGCAGTAACAGTAGTTGTAGTAGTTGGAGAAGTCATAGTTGTAGTTGTAATAGTGGTAGCAATAGTAACAACGACAATAGTAGTAGTAGTAGTAGTAGCAGCAGCAGTAGTAGCAATAGCAATAGAAGTAGTAGTAGCAGTAGGACTAGTTTAAGTAGTATTAGTGACCCCAGTTGTAGCAAAAAAAGTAGTAGCGGTAGTAGCAGCAATAGTAGTAGTTTTTGTAGTGGCAGTAGTCATAGAAGTAGTAGTACTAGTAGTTGTAGTAGCAGCAGCAGCAGTAGTAGTTGCAAGTGTAGTAGCAATAGCACTAGTTGTTGCAGTAGTAGCTATAATAGTTGTAGTAGCCATCTCAAAAGCAGCTACAGTAGTAGTAGTAGTAGTTGAAGTAGTAGTGGCTGTAGTTGTAGTAAGGGTAGTAGTAGCAGCAGTAGTAGTAGTTGTAGTAGTAGTTCTTCTAGTAGTTGTAACAGTGGTCGCAGTAGAATCAATAGTAGTAGTAGTGGCAGTAGTAGCAGCAGCATCAGTAGTAGTCGCTGTAGTAGAAATAGTAGTAGTTGTTGCAGTAATAGCATTAGTAGGAGAAGTAGAAGGAGTAGTAGTATTAGGAGTAGCAGTAGCAATAGTAGTGGCAGTCTTAGTGGTAGTAGTAGTAGTAGCAGCAATAGCAGGAGCAGCAGTTGTAGCTGCAGTCTTAGTAGTAGTAGTAATAGTAGCCGTATTAGTAGCAGCAACACTACTAGTAGTAGAAAAAATAGATCTAGTAGCAGCAACAATAGTAATAGTAGCAATAGGAGTAGTAATAATAGTAGTAGTACCAGTTGTAGTAGCAGTGACAGCCGTAGTGACTGTAGTTGTCGGAATAGGAATAGTAGCAGTAGTAGTTATAATAGAAGTAACAGTACTAGTAGTAAGTATAGCAGCAACTGTAGTAGTAGTAGTAGTAGTCTTAGTAGAAGTAGTAATAGTAATAGTAGAAGTAGTAGTTATGGTAGTAATAGAACTAGAAGTAGCAATAGTAGTAGCAGTAGCAGTAGGAGCAGTAGTAGTCATAATAGTAGTGGTAGAAGTAGGTGTAGACATTGTAGTAGAAGTAGCAGCAGTAGTAGTAGCATATGTTAAAGTGGCAGTAATAATAATAGTAGTAGAAGTAGTATTAGTAGTAGGAGCAGTAGTAGTAGTAGTCGTAGTAGTTGAGATAGTGGTAATAGGAGGAGTAGTAGTAGTAGTAGTAGTAGCTGAAGGAGAAGTAGTAGTCATAGTAGCAAAAGAGTTGCAACAGTAGTTGTAGTACTAATAATAGTTGTAGAAGTAGTAGGAGTAGGGGTAGTAGTCGGAATAGGTGTAGGACATGGAGTAGTAGTAGGAGTAGTAGTAGTAGTAGTAGCAACAACACTAGTCGTAGTAGTAGTCGTAGTATTAGGAGTAGCAGTAGTAGTAGCAATAGTGCTAGTAGTAGTAGCAACAGTAGTAGTTGCAATTGTAGTTGTAGCAGTAGTGGTTGAGGCAACAATAATAGTAGCAGTAGTAGTAGCAGTTGTAGCAGTAGTAGTAGCAGTAGCGGTAGTCATTGTAGAAATAATAGAAGTAGTACAAAAGCTATTAGTAATAGTAGCAGTAGTAGTAGCAGAAGTACTAGTAGCAATAGTAGTAGTAGCTATAGTAATAGGAGTAGTAGAAGTACAAGTAGGATGAGAAGTAGTAGTAGCAGCAATAGTCATTGTAGCAGGAGTAGCTGCAGTAATAGCTACAGAAGTAGTAGGAGTAGTAGTAGAAGTTGTACTATCACAAGTAGTAGTTGTAGTTGTAGCAGAAGTGGTAGTAGTAGTATTAGTAGGAGAAGTAGTGGTAGTTGTTGTTATAGGTGAAGTAGTAGAAGTAGTAGTAGTATCAATTGTAGTAGAAGCATTAGTTTTAATAGTAGTAGTAGCATTAGAAATAGTAGCAGTAGTAGCAATAGTTGTGGTACTAGTGTTAGCAGTAGCAGTAGCAGTAGTACTAGTGTTAGTAGTAGTAGTAGTAGTAGCAGTAGTAGTGGCAATAGTAGTAGAAGTAGTAGAATTAGCAGAAGTAGTAGAGGTAGTCGCAATGGTAGTAGTAGCAGCAGCTGCAGCAGTAGTACTAGTTGTTTTAGTATTAGAAGTTGTAGTAGCAGTAGCAATACTAGTAGCAACAGCAGTAGTGATAGTAGTAGTAACACTCGCGGTAGTAGTAATAGTAGTTGTTGTAGTAATCGTATTAGCAGCAGCAACAAGAGCAGCAATAGCAGTTGCAGCAACAGAAGTAGCAGCAGTAATAGTAGCGGTAATAGTCATTGCAATTGTAGTAGTAGTAGTAGTACTAGTAGTAATAGTAGTATTAGTAGCAGTAATAGTTGTAGCAATAGTAGTAGAAGTAGTAGTGTAGTAGTAGCAATAGTAGTAGTAGCAATAGAAGTAGTAGTAGTGGTAGTAGTAGTAGTTGTTGTTGTGGTAGTTGTAGTAGAAGTAGGAGTAGGAGTAGTACTAGTAGTAGTTGTTGTTGTTGTAGTCGGAGTAGTAGTAGTAGTAGTAGAAGTGGTACTAGAAGCAGTAGTAGTTGTACTACTACTACTACTACTGCTACTACTTATCCTACTGCTGCTGCTACTACTACTGCTACTGCTTTTATTATTACTACTATATCTACTACTACTACGGCTGCTACTACTACTACTACTACTGCTACTGCTACTACTGCTATTGCTGCTACTACTGCTACTGCTATTGCCACTGTTGGTAGTACTAATACTACTACTACGACTTCTCCTACTACGGCTACTTTTGCTACTACTACTACTACTACTACTAATATTACTACTACTGCAGCTGCTCCTACAACTACTACTATAACACTTTCAACTACTGCTACCACTATTGCTACTACGACCGCTACTATTGTTGCTGCTGCTACTCGTACTACTACGACTGCTACTATTACTAGTAGTATTGCCACTGCTACTACTATGACTACTACTAGTACTACTACTACTGCAACTATGACTACTACTGTTGTTGCAACTACTACTACTAATATGACTACGACTACTACTACTGTTACGGCTACTATTACTGTCGCTACGGCTACTACTACTGTTGCTACGACTACTACTACTACTACTACTACTTCTACTACTACTACAATTACAATGATAACAATGACTGCTACTGCTACTATTACTGCTACTACTACTACCACTACAACGACTACTACTACTTCTACAACACTACTACTTCTGCTGCTGTTGCCACTACTACTTCTGCTACTAAAACTACAGTTGCTATGACTCTCGCTAATACTACTAGCACTACAACTGCTATTGCTCTTACAACTACTATTACTGTTGTTGCACTTGTAACTATTACTACTACTACTACTACAATAACCAGAACTACTACTACTATGAGTATTCCAATTACTACTGTTGCGACAACAACAATACCTTATTCAGCTACTACTACAAGTACTACTACTACTGCATCTGCTACTACTACAACTGCTACTACTACTGCAACTGCTACTACTACTAATACTAATACTACTACTACTACTACTTGCAGTACTACTACTACTTCCACTACTACAATTACCACTACTACTATTACTACTACTACTACCACTACTACAACTTCTACAACAACAGCTACTACTACTATTACTACTACTCCAATTGTTACTACTACTACTAATACTACTAATTCTACTACTACTGCTACTAGTACTACTACTGTAACTACTACTACTACTACTTCAATTACAACTATTGCTACTACAACTACTTCTATCACTACTACTACTACTACTACCACTACTATTGCCATTTCTACTACTATCACTGCGACTACAATAACTTTCGCTTTTTCCACTACTATGACTAGTACTACTACTACTCCTACTCCTACTACTACCACACTACTCGTATAATTACTACTGTTAGTACTACTAATACTACTACTACTGATACAACCACTACTACTACTTCCGCTGCAACTACTACCACTCCTATGACAACTATTACTACTACTAATACAACTACTTTTCCTATGACAACGACTACTACTACTACTAGTACTACTAGTCCTACTTCTACAACTATTACTACTACTACTACTATAACTACTGTTTCTACTACTACTACTCCTGCTAGTAGTACTACAATTACCTCTACATTTACTACTGCTACTACTACTACTACCACTACTTCCGCTGCTGCTTCCACTACCAAAGCTGCTACTACTACAACTACTTCTCCTGCCTCTACTACTACTATGACTATTGCAGCAACAACTATTGCCATTGCTGCCACTACAGCAACTACTACTGTTACTACTACCACTACGACAACTACTAGTACTATTACTGCAACAACTACAACAACAACAACAACTACTACTACTAATACTACTACTACTACTACTACTGCAACTACTACTACTACTAGTACTCCTACTACTATTACTACTACTACTACTACTACTACTACTACTACCACCACCACCACCACCACCATCACACCACAAATACTAGTACTACTTGTACTACTAATACTACTTCTAATACTACTACTACTATTACTACTACTACCAATACTACTACTACTTGTACTACTAATACTACTACTACTACTACTACCACCACCACCAATACTGCTACTACTTGTACTACTACTACTACTACTACTACTACTACTACAAGTACTACTACAGCAACTAGTACTACTCCTGCAACTACTACTGCCACTACTACTACTACTGCTGCTACAACTACTACAACTACTTCTATTACTAATACCAATACTATTGCTACTGCTACTACTACTACAACTATTATTATTACTAATACGAATACTATTGCAACAACTACCACTACTACTACTGCTACTACTATGGCTACTAATGTTGCTAGTGCTACCACATCTACTACTACTACTCCTACCACAACTTCTACAACTACAACTACTACTCCTACTACTGTTACTACTACTGTGACTACTACTCCTACTACTACTATACTACCACTACTTCTTCTACTACTACTACTACCTCTACTACTGCTACTAGTATTACTACAGCTACTACTATTACAACTACTGCTACAACTACTACACCTACTGCTACAGCAATTGCTACTACTGTTGCTACTAGCGCAACTACTGCCACTCCTACTTCTATTGCTACTACTACTACAACTACTACCCTAACTAATACTACTTCTACTTATAATGCTGCTACAGCTACTACAGCTACAACTGCTACTACTGCTGCTTCGGCTGCAACTACTACTACTTCTACTTCTGCTACTACTACTGTAAGTACTGCAACTACTGCTACTTCTGCAACTACTACTACTTCTTTTCCTAATATAACTACTGCTATTAGTACTACAACTACTAGTACAACTACTACTTCTGCTACTAGTACTGCTACTACTAGTACAACTACTACTTCTGCTACTAGTATTGCTCCTGCTACAACGATGATAACTACTATAACTACTACTGCTACTGCTACCACTACTATGACTGCTACTACTGCTACTACTACTACTATTACAACAACAACTACTACTACTACAATAGATTCTGCTATTATAGCAACTACTAGTATTGTAGCTACTGCTGCTACACTACTACTACTATTACTACTAATACTGATACTACTACTATTACTACAACTATTGGTATGGATACTCCTACTGCTACTACTTCTACTACTACAACGACTACAACTACATGAATGACTGCTACTGCTACTATTACTACTACTACTGCTACTACTGCTGCTGCTGCTAGTTCTGCTATGGTTGCCGCAACTACTAGTGCTACTACAACAATAGTTGCTACGACTGCTGCCACTACTACTGCTACTCTTACAATAACTGTTACTGCTGCTGCTCTTGCAACTACTACTACTACTACTACTACTTCAATGACCACTACTACTTCTTCTACAACTACTACTAGTATTACTGCTTCTCCTACAACAACTGCTACAACTACTGCTACTACTATGAATACTGGTACTGCTACTATTCTGCTATGGCTACTACTATAACTGCTACTAGTGCTACTCATGCTACTACTACTACACCTACTGCCACTACTAATGCTACTGCTGCTGCTACTGCTTCTACTATTGCTATTGCTACTGCTACTACTATTATTATCACTGCTACTATAACTACTTCTACTACTGCTACTATTATTGTCACTGCTGCTATAACTACTGCTACTACAACTACTCCTACACTACTACTACTACCACTACTACTACAAATAATGTAGCTGCTGCTTTTTCAGTACTACTTCCACTTCTACAACTACTGCTCCTACAAGTAGTACTACTCCTCCTACTATTGCAATGACTACTACAGCTACTACTATAACTGCTACTACTGCAACTACTATAACTACTACTACTCCTACTCCTACTTCTATGCCAACTACTAATTTTATAACTAATCGTACTACTGCAAGCACTACTTCTACTACTATCGCTATTGTTGCTTCTACTACTACCCCTACTATTACTGCTAAAACTACTACTACTCCTACTAATACTAGTCCTACCACTATTACTACTATAACTACAGCTGCTGCTACAAATACTACTACTACTGTTACTAATACTAACACCACTCCTACCCCTATTACTACTAGTACTACTACTACTACTACTGCTAGTACTACTATTAATACCACTGCTACTATTACTACTACTGCACCTACAAATAGAACAACAACATTAACTACTATTAATACAGATACTATTCCACTACTACTATTACTACTACTATTACTACTTGTAATGCTACTACTACTACTGTTGCTGCTACTACTTCTACTACTACTACTTCTACTGCTAGAACTATTACTACTACACTACTACTACTACTACTACTACTACTACTACTACTACTACTACTACTACTACTACAACAACAACAACAATAATAACAATAACAACAACAACTACTACTACAACCATTGCTACTACTGCTATTACTAAAACTACTACAACTGCTACTAATACTAGTACTACTGCTGCTGCTACTACTACTACTACTATTACTAATATTACTAGTACTACTAGTCCTCCTCCTACTACTACTACTACTAATATTGCTACTACTACTACAACCAATACTAATACTATAGCTACTCCTACTACCACTATTACTACTACTACTATGGCTACTACTTCTTTTACTATAGCTACTACTATAATAATCACTAATAGTACTTCTTCTACTATAGTTGAAGTTGTAGTAGTAGTAGAAGTTGGAGTAGCTATAGTTATAGCAAAAGCTATAGTAGTTTCAGTAACAATAGTAGTAATAATTAGAGTAGTATAGTAGTAATAGTAGCTGGAGAAGTATTTCTAGCAGTATTAGTTGGGGTACCAGTTGCAGTAGAAGTTAAAGAAGTAGCTATAGTAGCAATAGTAGCAAGAATATCATTGGTAAAAATAATAGTAGTTGTAGCAGTAGCAGGAGTTGTAGTAGTACTAGTAGCAGTAGCAGTAGTAGTAGTATTAGTAGGTGGAGCAGTATTTGTCATAGCAATGGCAGTAGTAGCAATAGTAGTAGATATAGTAATAGTTATAGTAGTTGTTGTAGTAGTAGTACTAGTAGGTGTAGTAGAAGTAGTACCAATAGCAGTAGTAGTTGTGGGAGTCGTAGTAGCAATAATAGTAGTAGTAGTAGCAATATAAGTAGTAGGAGTAGTAGTAGTAGCTGTAATAGTCATAGTAGTAGTAGTTGTTGTTTTACTAGTAGTAGTAGTTGTTGTTATTATTATTGTTGAAGTAGTAATGGTAGTAGTAGTGGTAGCAGCAATAGCAACAGTCGTTGTAGCATTTGTAGTAGTAGTTGTAGCAGTAGTTGTATTAATTTTTGTAGTGGCAGTAGCAACAGTAGCAATAGTAGTAGTAGTAGCAATAGTAGTTATTGTTGTAGTTATTGTAGTACTAGTAGTAGTTTTTGCAGTTGGGGTAGTAGTAGTAGTAGTTGTAGCAGTAATAGTAGTAGTTGTAGTCACAGTAGTAGTAGTAGCAATGGTAGTAGCAAAAGTTATAGTAGTGAAAAGATGTAGTAGTGGGAGTAGTAGTAGTTGTAGTAGCAGCAACAATAATAGTAATAGTAGTAGTAGCAGTAGTAATAGCAGCAATAAAAGTAGTGGTAATAGAAGTAGCGGTGGTAGGAGTAGTAGTAGGAGTAGTAGTACAAGCAATAGTTGTAGTAGAAGCAGTAGCTGTAGTAGCAATAGCACTAGCAACTATAGTAGTTTTTGCAGTAGTTGTAGTAGTAGTAGGGGCAATAGTAGATAAAGTAGCTATAGTTGTAGTAGTCATTATTGTTGTTCTAGTATTCATAGTAATAGTAGCAGTAGTAGCATTAGTAGTACTTCCAATAGTAGTAGCAGTTGTGGTAGTAGTAGGAGAAGTAGCAGTACCAGTAGTAGTTATAGCTGTAGTAGCAGAATCAGAAGTAGTAGGAGCAGCATCAGTAGCACTAGTAGCAGAAGTAGTTGGTGTAAAAATTATGGTTGTAGTTATTGTCATTGTTTTAATGGTAGTAGCCATAGTAATAGTGGTAGTAGTAGAAGTAGTAGTAGTAGTAGTAGCAGTAGCAGCAGCAGTAGTAGTGGTAGTAGTCATAGTTGTAGCAGTAGTAATAGTTGTAGCAGTAGAAGTAGTAGTTATTATATAAGTGGAAGTGGCTGGTGTAGTAGTAGTAGTAGTAGAAGAAGTAGTAGTGGTCATAGAAGCAGTTGTAGTAGCAAATGTACTAGCTGGAGGAGAAGTTGTAGTAGTTGTAGTAATAGTAGCAAAAACTACAACCACAGCAGCAGTAGTTGTAGTAGTAGTAGCAAAAACTACAACCGCAGTAGCAGTAGTTGTAGTAGTAGTAGCAAAAACTACAACTACAGTAGCAATAGTTGTAGTAGTAGTAGCAATAGTAGTAGTAGTTGTAGTTGTAGTAATAGTAGGAGTAGCAGTAGTAGTAATTGTAGTTGTTGCGGCATTAGTAATCGCCATAGTCATGGCAATAGCAATAGTAGTAGCAGTAGTAGTAGTAGTAGTAGTGGTAATAGTAGTAGTAGTAGCTGCAGGAGAAGTAGTAGTAGTAGTAGTAGTAGTAGTTGTAGCAACAGCAGTAGTAGCGGTAGTAGCAGTAGTATTAGTAATAGTAGTAGCAGTAGCAGAAGTAGCTATAGTAGTAGTTGTAATAGTGGTATTGGCTATAGCAATAGTAGTAGCAGTAGAAGTAGCAATAGTAGTTATAGCAGAAGAATCAAAAGTAGTAGCAGCAGTACAAGCAGTAGTAGTAGCAGCCGTAGTAATAGCAATAGTTTTCGGAGTAGCAAAAGTAGTTACAGATGTAGTAGCAACAGCAGCATCAATAGCAGTTGCAATAGCAATCGTAGTTGTAGTTCTAGTTGCATTTGTTGGAGTGGTAGTAGTAGTAGGAGTAGCAACAACAGCAGCAGCAGAAGTAGTAGCAGCAGCAGTAGTAGTAGTGTCTTTAGTAGCAGCAGCAACAGCAGTAGTAGTAGCAATAGCTGCAGGAGTAGTATTAGTTGGAGTAGTAGTAGGAGTAGCAATAGTAGCAGTAGTAGCAGCGGTATTAGTTATAGTAATAACAATATCACAAGTAGCTGTAATAATAGAAGTATTAGTAGTAGTAGCAGTAGTAGTAGCAGTAGTAGTACTAGTAGTAGTAGGAGGAGATGTGGTTATAGTAGTAAGAGCAATAACAGCAAAAATAGCAGTAGCTGTAGCAGTAGTAGCAGTCACAACAGCAACAACAATAGGTACAGTAGCAGTAGTAGTAGTTAACTTAGTTATCGTAGTAGTAGAAGTAGGAACAATAGTAGCAGTAGTAAGAGTAGTAGTAGCAGTAGTGGCTTGAGTAGCCATAGTAGTAGTAGTAGAAGTAGCGATAGCAGTAGTAGTAGTAGTTGCAGTGGTAGTTGTAATAGTAATAGTAGGTTCAGCAGTAGTAGTAGTAGTAGCAGTAGTAGTTATAGCAATAGCGGTAGCAGCTGTAGCAGCGATAGTAGTAGTAATTGAAATAGTAGTAGAAGAAAAAGCAGCAGTTGTAACAATTGTCATAGTTGCAGTAGCAATAGTAGTAGTAGTA
>RXID01012342.1:0-100459 GCA_005019695.1 Trichopus zeylanicus subsp. travancoricus
CGTAATCGTAGTAGTAGTAGTCGTAGTAGTAGTAGTTGTTGTAGTAATAGTAGTAGTAGATGTAGTACTAGCCATAATAGTAGTAGTAGTAGTGGTAGTAGTAGTTGTCACAGTAGTAGTACTAATAATAGTAGTAGTAATAATTGCGGAGGTAGTTGGAGTAGTGGTAGTAGTAGTAGTAATAATGGTAGTTGTAGTAGGAGTATTTGGAGTAGTAGTGCTTGTAGTAGTAGTAGTACTAGTAGTAGCAGTAGTACTAGTAGTAGTCGTAGTATGGGTAGTAATAGTTATTGTTGTTGTTGTAGTCCTAGTAGTAGTAACAGTCGTTGTTATAGTAGCAGCAATAGTAGGGGTAGAAGTAGTATTAATAGTAGTATTTGTTCAAGTTGTTGTTGTAGCAATAGTAGTGGCAGTCGTATTAGAAGTAGTAGTAGTAATAATGGTAGTATTAGTTGTAGTAGCAGTAGTGAAATGAGCAGCAACAGTAGTAGTAGTAGTGGTAGTATTAGTTGTAGTAGCAGTAGTGAAATGAGCAGCAACAGTAGTAGTAGTAGTAGTGGTAGTATTAGTTGTAGTAGCAGTAGTGAAATGAGCAGCAACAGTAGTAGGAGGAGGAGGAGGAGTAGTAGCATAAGCTGCAGTAGTAGTAGTTATTGTAATAGTACTAGTGGTAGTAGCAGTGGTAGCTGTGCGAGTAGTAGTAGTAGTAGTAGGAGTAGGAGTAGCAATATTAGCAGCAGAAGCAGAAGCAGCTGTAGTTGTGGTAGTTGTAGTAGTAGCAATAGTAGCAGTAGTATTTGCTGTAGTATTAGTACCAGTATTAGTAGCAACAATAGTAGTACCAATAGTAGTAGTAGTAGCAGTAATACTAGGAGTTATTAGTTGTATTACTATGAGTATCATTAGCATTAGTAACAGTAGTAGCAGCAGCAGCAGCAGTAGTAGTAGTATTATTGGCAGTAGAGCTAATACTAGTAGTCGTATTAGCAATAGTAACAGAAGGAGTAGCAGTAGCAGTAGCAGTAGCTGTCGTAGTAGCAGTAATGGTAGTATTAGGAGTAGTAGTTGCAGTAGCAGAAGTAGTAGTAGCGATAGTAGCACTAGTAGTAGTAGTAGTAGGATCTGTCGAAGAAGTGGCAATAGTTGCAAAGGCAATAATAGCTGTAGGAGTAGTTGTAACAGTAGCAGTAGCAATCGTAGTAGCAATAATAGTAGTATTAGTTGTAGTAGTAGCAGTAGTAGTAGCAGTCATAGAAGAAGTAGGTATAGCTGTAGTACTAGTAGCCAAACTAGTAGTAGTAATTGTAATAGTTGCAATTGTAGCAGTAATAATAGTAGCAGTAGTAGTAGCAGCCGTAGTAGAAGCAGTAGTAATATTAACTGTAGTAGTAGCAATAGCAGTAGTTGTTATAGTGGTAGTAGCAGTACTAGTGGCAATAGTAGTGGCCGTCGTAGTAGCATTAATAGTGAAATTAGCAACAATAGTACTAGTGGCAGTGGTATTAGCAGTAGTAATATTGGTTGCTATATCGGTAGTAGTAGCAGAAGCAGAAGCAACAATAGTAGCAACAGTAGTAGTTGTTGTAGCGCTAGCAGCAATAGTAGCAGCAGTAGCAGTAGTAGTAATAGTAGCAACAGCAGCAGCAGTAGTAGTAGTAGCAACAGTAGTAGTTGAAGCTATAGCAGTAGTAGTAGTAGTAGCAGTAGGACTTGTAGGAGTAGCAACAGTAGCAGTAGTTATTGTTGTTGTGGTAGTAGTAGTTGACGTTGTTGTTGTGGTTGTAGTAATAATAGTACTAGTAGTAGTAGTAGTAGTTGTTGTTGTTGTTGTTGTTGCGATAGTAGTAATATTAGTGGTAGTAGTAATAGTAGTAGTAACAATAGTAGTAATACTAGTAGTAGTAGTAGTAGTAGTAGTAGTAGTAGTAGTAGTAGTAGTAGTAGCAGTAGTAGCAGTAGTAGTAGTCGTAGTAGTAGTAGTAGTAGTAGTAGTAGTAGAAGTAGTAGTTGTAGTTTTTGTTGTTGTAGTTGTTGTAGAAGTAGTAGTAATAGTAATATTAGCAGCAGCAGTAGTAGTAGTGGTTGTATTGTTAGGTGAAGAAGCAGTAGTAGGAGTAGGAGTAGGAGTAGGAGTAGGGGGAGTAGTAGCAGTAGTAGGAGTGGGAGTAGAAGTACATGGAGTACTAGTAGCAGTGGTAGAAGTAGCAACTATAGGAGATGAAATAGTATTAGTAGTAGTCAAAGTATTTTCATAATAGTAGTAGTAGTAATAGGAGTAGCAGTAGTATTAGTAGTGGCAATAATTATAGTAGTAGTAGTACAGGTAGTAGTAGTAGTAGCGGCAGTAGTAACAACAGCAGTAGTAGTAGGAGCAGTAGTAGTGGTAGTTGCAGTAGTAGTTGTAATTGTTGGAGTCCTGGTAGAAGTTGGAGTTGGTGTAGGAGTAGTAGTAGGAGTTGTAGTAGTCGTAGGAGTAGAGTAGTAGTACTTGTAGGAGTAGTAATAGTAGCTGTAGTAGGAGTAGTACAAGTGGTAACAACAGTAGTAGTAGTAGGAGAAGTATTAGTAGTAGGTGTAGCAGCAATAGCAGTAGTTGGGCAAGTAGGAGTAGTAGGCATAGTAGCAGCAGCAACTGTAGTAATATTAGTAGTAGTAGTTGCAATAGTCGCAGTAGTAGAAGTAGTAGTAGTAGCAATTGAAGTAATAGTAGAAGTGGAAGAAGTAGTAGTTTTGGGAATAGTAGTAGGAGTAGGAGTTGGAGTTGTAGCAGTATCAGAAGTAGTATGAGTTATGGTAGTAGTACTTGACATAGTAAGAGTCATTGCAACACTAGTAGTAGTAGTAGTTGTTGTTGTAGTAGTAGTAGTAGTAGTAGCAGTTGTAGTAGTTGCAGTAGTAGTAATAGTAGTAGCAGCAATAGAAGAAGTAGTAGTAGAAGTAAGAGTTGTAGTAGTAGGCATAGTAGTAGGAGTATTAGTAGTAGTAGTAGTTGAAGTAGCTACAATAGTCATAAGACTAGTGGTTTAGCAGTAGTAGAAATAGTAGTAGGACTAAGAGTAGTAGTAGTAGGCGTAGTAGCAGTAGCAGCAGTAGCAGCAATATTACTAGTAGTAGGAGGAGTGTTACTAGTAGTTGTAGTAGTAACAATAGTAGGAGTAGCAGGAGAAGCAATAGTAATAATAGTAGTAGTAGTAGTAGTAGTAGTAGTAGTAGTAGTAGAAGTAGTAGTATAATAGTAGTAGTCATACCAGTAGCTGTAGTGGGAGTTGCTGCAGTAGTAATAGTAGCAATAGGAGGAGTAGTAGCAGTAGCAACAGCAGTCGTAGTAGTAGTAGTAGTAATATTAGCAATTGTTGGGGCAGTAGCAGTAGTAGTAGAAGCAATAGTAGCAGTGGTGATGGTAGTAGTAGTCGTAGCAATAGTAGCAGTAGTAGTAGCAGTTGTGGCAGTAGTTGTCGTAGCAAAAGTTGCAGCTAGAGTAGTACTAGTAGTGGACGTTGCTGTCGTAGTAGCAGTAGAAGTAGTATTTGTTATAGCAGTAGCAATTGCAGTAGTAGTAGCAACAGCAGTAGTAGCAGTGGTAGTAGCAGTAGTAGTAATAGTCATAGTAGCAATGGTAATATTAGCAGCAGTAGTAGTAGCTATACTAGTAGTAGTACTATTAGTAGTAGTAGTAGCAGCAACAGTAGTAGTTTCGGTAGTAGTAGCTGTAGTAGTAGTAGTAGCAGTATTAGTAGTAGCACTACCAGTATTATTAGCAGCAGTAGTAGTAGTAGCAGTAGCAGCAATAGTAGTAGTTGCAATAGTAATAGTAGCAGCAGGGATACTTGTAGCAGTTGTAGTAGTAGTTGTAGAAGCCGAACTAGTAGTATTAGTTGTAGTAGTAGTAGTAGCAGTAATAGTAAAAGCAGTGTTAGCAGTAGCATTAATAGTAGCAGTAGCAGTGGTAGTCATAGTACTACTAGCAGAAGTTGTAATAGTAGCAATAGTAGAAGTAGCAGCAGTGGCTGTAGGTGTAGTAGTTGCAGAAGCCGTAGCAGGCATAGTAGTAGTAGTATTAACTATAGTAGTAATAGTAGCAATAGTTGCAGTAGTAGTAGTGGCGGTAGTAGTAGTAGTCAAAGGAGGAGCAATAGTATTATTACTAGTAGTTGTTGTTGTAATAGTAGAGGTACTAGCAGTAGCAGTAGTGGCGGTAGTTGAAGAAGCAATAGTAGCAGTCGGAGTAGTAGGAGCAATAGCAGTAGCTGTCGTATTAGCAGTTGTTGTAGTATTAGCTATAGTAGTAGTAGTAGCAGTACTAGCCGTAGTTGTAGTAGTAGCACTACTAGTAGTCGGAGAAGGAGTAGTACTAGTTCGAATAGTAGTAGTTGTAATAGTAGCAATAGTAGTAGTAGCAGTAGTGGCTGTAGTTGCAGTAGCAATAGTTGTTGTAGGAGCAGAAGTAGTAGTAGCAGTAGTAGTTGTAGTAGCAGTAGCAGTAGTATTAGCTGTAGTTGTGGCAGTAGCTATAGTAATAGTAGCAACAGTAGTAGTAGTAGTAGTAGCTATAGTAGTAGCAGTCGAAGTGGCATTTGTAGTAGTATTACAGTAGATGTAGTATTAGTAGCTGTAGTGGTAGTAGTAGCAGAAGTAGAAGCAGTAGTTGCAGTAGCTGTGCCTATAGTGGTAGCGCTAGTAGCAGTGGTAGTAGTAGTAGCAGTAGTTGTAGCAACTATAGTAGTAGCAATAGTAGTTGTTGTATCAGCAACAGCAGTAGCACTTGTAGCAATAGCAGTTGTTGTCCTAGTCGTAGTACTTGTAGCAGTAGTAGTTGAAGGAATGGTAGCAGCAGTAATCATAGCAGTAGGAGTAGTAGCACTAATAGTAGTAGTGGTGGTAAGAGTAGTTGTAGTAGCAATAGGAAGAGGACTAGTAACAGTAGTAGTAGTTATCATTGTAGTAGTTATAGTAGTGTAGCTGTGGTAGTAGTTGTGCTATTAGCAGTAGCAGTAGCAATAGTAGTAGTAGTGGCAATAGTAGTTGAAGTTGTGGTAGCAGTAATAGTAGTAGGAAAGGTAGTAGGAGCAGCAGTAGTAGTAGTAGCTATATTAGGTGTCGCAGTATTTATAGTAACGATGGAAGCAGTAATTATACTAGTAGTAGCTATAATAGTCGTAGTAGCATTGGGAGTAGTAGTAGTTTTAGTAGTAGTAGTAGCAGCAGTAGTAGGACGAACAACAGTATCAATAGTAGTAGTTGTTCCAGTAGTAGATATACTAATTTTAGTAGTAGGAGCACTAGCTGCAGTAGGAGTAGCAGTAGTAGTAGTAGTAGCTGTTGTAGTTATTGTAGCAATAGTAGTAGTGGAAGTAATAGTAGTAGTAGTAGTAGTAGTAGTAGCAGTGGTTGCTAGAGGAGGGCGAGGAGTGGTAGTAGCAACAGTAGTGTAGTAGTAGGAGTAGGAGTAATAGTAGTAGAAGTTGTTGTAGGAGTAGTAGTAGTAGTAGCCGCCGCAGTAGTAGTAGTAATACAAGTAGTAGGAGTTGCTGCAGTAGTAGAAGTTGTAGTAATTGTAGTAGTTGTAGTAGTTATAATTATAGTAGTCGTAGTCTAGTAGTAGTAGTAGTAGTAGTAGTAGTAGTAGTAAAGAGTAGTAGTATTAGTAGTAGTAGTAGGGGTAGTAGAAGGAGGAGGAGGAGTTGTAGTAGTAGTAGTAGTAGTAGCAGCAGCAGCAGTAGTAGTACTAGTCGTAGTCGTAGTAGTAGTAGTAGTAGTAGTAGTAGTAGTAGTAATAGTAGTAGTAGTAGTAGTAGTAGTAGTAGTAATGGCAGCAGTAGTAGTAGCAGCAGTAGTAGTAGTAGTTATTGTTGTTGTTGTTGCAGTAGCAGTTGTAATTGGAGTAGCAGTAGTAGTTCAAGTACTAGTAGTTATAGTAGCTATAGCAATAGCACGAGTTGCAGCAGTATTAGTAGTTGTAGTAGTATTAGCAGTAGTAGAAGCCGTAATAGTAGCCGTTGTAGTACTAGTAAGAGTAGCCGTAGTTGTAGCAGTAATAGTAGTAATAGTAGCAGTAATTGTAGCAATTGTAGTTGTAGCAATAGCAAATGTAGTCATAGTATTAGTAGCAATAGTAATAGTATGAGTAGCGGTAGTTGAAGCATTAGTAGTTGTAATAGCAGTTGCAGTAGTAGTGGTAGCAGTAGTAGAACTAGTAGTAGTAGTGCTAGCAATAGGAGTAGAAGTAGTGGTACTAGGAGCAAGAGGAGTAGGAGTGGTGGTAGTTGTAGTTGCAGTAGTACTAACAATTGTAGTTGCAGTAGTAGTAATAGTAGTACGAGTAGTAGTAGCAGTAGTTGTAGTGGTAGTATTAGTAGTAACAGTAGTCATAGTCATAGTAGTATTAGTTGCAGTAGTAGTTGTACTAGTTGAAGTGTAATGAGAAGTAGCAGCAACAGTAGTAATAGCAATAGTGGTAGTAGTAGGAGAATTAGTTGTAGTAGCAGTAATCATAGTAGTAGTCGTAGTGTTTGCAGTAGTAGTAGCCATAGTAGCTGTAGTAGCAGCAATAGTCGAATTAGTACTAGTACTTGCAGTAGTAGCGGTAGTAGTAGGAGTAGTAATGGTAGCAATAGTAGCAGTAGTAGTCGCTGTACTTGCAATAGTAGTTGTTGAAGTAGCAGTAGTTGTAGTAGTATTGGTCGTAGTAGGAGATGTAGTAGAATTTGCAATAGTCGTAGTTCTAGTCTGAGTAGTAGTAGTCGTTGTACCAGTAGTCCCAGTGGTAGTAGTAGTAGCCGCAGTGGTACTAGTGGCAATAATTGCAATTGTAGTTGCAGCAACATGGGTAGCAGTTGTGACAGAAGTAGTAGTAGTAGCCGCAACAGAAGTAATTGTTGTTGTAGATGTGGCAGTAGTAGTTGTTGTTGTTGTAGTCATAGTAATGGTAGTAGAAGTAGTCGTTGTTGCAGTAGTTGTAGTAATAGTAGTAGAAGCTGCAGTACTAGTAGTAGTAGTAGTATTAGTTGCAGAAATAGTAATAGTTGTTGTAGTAGTAGTAATAGCAACCGTAGAAGTAGTACTAGTTATTATAATAGTAGTAGTGGTAATAGTAACTATAGTAGCTGTAGCCGTAGTAGTAGTTGTTGTAGTCTTAGCAGCAGTAGTTATAGTAGTAGTAGTAGCAGTTGTAGTAGTTGTAGTAGTGGAAGAAGCAATAGTAACTGATGTAGTAGTAGCAGTAGTAGTACTAGTAGTAGTAGTTGTACTAGTGCTAGTAGCTCTAGTAGTAGCAGTTGCAGTAGCAACAGTAATAGCAGTAGCAGTAGTAGTAGAAGTTACAACTGTAGTAGCAATAGCTGAAGTTGTAGTAGTAGCATTAGTAGCAGTCAGATTAGTAGGAGGCGGAGGAGGAGTAGCAATAGCAGTAATAGTTAGAGTATGCAGTAGCAACAGAAGTAGCTATTGTAGTATTCTTGGTAGTAGCAATATCAATTGTAGCTATAGTAGTAGTAGTAGTAGTGGTAGTAGCAGTAGGAGTAGTAGTAACAGTAGTAGTAATAGTAGAAGCAGTAGCAGCAGCAAT
Organism: Trichopus zeylanicus subsp. travancoricus; assembly: GCA_005019695.1. NCBI lineage: Eukaryota > Viridiplantae > Streptophyta > Magnoliopsida > Dioscoreales > Dioscoreaceae > Trichopus > Trichopus zeylanicus. Next base: position 7,565 of record RXID01012342.1, read on the forward strand.
ACTGGTAATAATAGCAGTAGTAATTGTAGTAGTAGTACTAGCAAGAGTAGTAGATGTAGCGGCAGTAGTAGCAGTAGTTGTAGTAGTAGTAGAAGCAGTAGGAATAGTAGCTGTAGTGGTAGTAGTAGTGGTCGAAGTAGTAGTATTAGTAATAATAGTAGCAGTAGTAGTAGTAGTAGTAGTAGCAGTAACCGCAATAGTTGTAGTAGTACTACAAGCAGCAGTAGTAGATGTAGTAGTAGTACTATTAGTTGTAGTAGTAGTAGTAGAAGCAGTAGCAGTTGTAGTAGTCGCAGTAGTTGCTGTAACAGTATGTGCAGAAGTTGTAGCAATAGTTGCAGTAGCAGTAGTAGTAGTAGCAGTAGGAGCAATAGCTGTAACGGTAGTTGTAGTAGCATTAGAAGTAGCATTAGTTGCCGTAGCAATAGTTGAAGTAGTAGTAGTAGCAGTAGATGCAATAGTCGTAACAACAGAATTAGTAGAAGTAGTCGTACTAGCCACAAAAGTAGTAGCCACAGTAGTAGTAGCCATAACAGTAGTAGGCACAGTAGTAGTGGCTGCTATATTAGTAGCAGTAGTAGAAGTTGCAGGAGTAGTAGTAGTAGTAGCAGTCGCAACATTAGTAGTCATAGTAATCATAGTAGAAGTAGAAGTAATGGTAGCAGTAGTACGATTAGCAGTAGTTATAATAGTAGTAGTAGTAGTAGCAGTAGTAGCAGTAGTTGTAGTAGTGGTTGTTGTTGTAGTAGTAGGAGAAGTAATAGTAGTAGCAATAGTGGCAGTAGCAATAGCAGTAGTGGAAATAGCAGTAGTTGCAATACCAGTTGTAGTAGTTGTAGTAGTAATAGTTGTAGTAGAAGTAGTAGTAGTTATAGTAGCTGTAGTAGTAGTTCTTGTAGTTGTATTAGTAGTCATAGTAGTAGTAGTAGTAGTTATAGTAGTTGTAGTAGAAGTTCTTGTAGTTGTATAAGTAGTCAGAGTAGCAGTAGTAGTAGATGTATAATAAGTAGTAGCCAAGGCAGTAGCAGAAGTAGTAGTATTAGTAGTTATAGTAGTAGTAGTAGAAGTAGCAGCAGAAGTAACTGTAGTTGTAGAAGCAGTAGCAGTAGCAGCAGTAGTAGTTGTAGGATTATAGCAGTGGTAGTAGTAATAGTAGTAGTTGTTGTTGTTGTTGTAGTAGCAGCAGTAGGAGTAGAAGTAATAGTAGTAGTGGTAGTAGTAGCAATAGTACTAGTAGTAGTAGTCCTAGTAGTAGTAGTAGTGGTGGTGGTGGTAGTTGCCGTAGTAGTAGTAGTAGTCGTAGCAGTAGTAGTAGCAGTAGTAGTCATAATAGTAGTAGTAGTAGCCATAGTAGCAAGAGCAGTAGTAGCAGCAAGAGTAGTACCAGTGTACTAGTTGTAGCAGTTGTAGAAGTAGCAATAGTAGTAGTTGCTGTACTAGTAATAGATGTAGTAGTAGTAGTAGTAGTAGCAGAAGTGGCAGTAGAAGCAACAACAACAGCAGCACTAGAAGTAATAGCAGTAGTAGTGGTTGTTGTTGTTTTAGCAGCAGTACAAGTAATAGTAGTAGTAGTTGTTGTAGTCGCAACAGCAGTACCCGCAGAAGTAGTAGATGTAGTTGTAGGAAGAGCAGCAGTGGTGGTGGTAATAACAAAAGCAACAGTAATTGTAGTAATATTAGTTGTTGTAGTAGTAGTAGTTGCAGTTGTGGTAGCAGTAGTAGTAGCAGCCGCAGTAGTAGAAGAAGTAGCTCTAGTAGTAGAAGTTGTAGTTCAAGCACTTGTAGTAGCAGCAATTGTAGAAGAATAAGTAGAAGTAGTAGGAGAAGTAGTAGAAGTAGCAGTAGCAGTAGTAGTAGTAGTTGTCGCAGTAGTAGTAGTAGTAGTAGTAGTAGTAGTCATAGCAGCAGTAGTAGCAGTTGTTGTAGTAGTAGCAACAGCAGTAGTAGCAGTCATAGTAATAGTAGTAGTAGTAGTAGTAGTAGTAGTCATAGTAACAATAGAAGCGGTACTAGTAGCAGCAGCAGCAGTAGTAGTAGTAGCGGAAGCTATAGTTGTAGCAGCAGTAATAGTAGTAGTAGTAGTAATAGTAGTGGTCGTAGTAGTAGTAGCTGAAGGAGTTGTAGCAACAAGAGCAATAGTATTATTAGCAGTAGTTATTATTGTAACAATAGTCATCTTAGTAGAGTATTTGCTGTAGTAGCCGAAGTTGCTATAGTAGCAATAGTAGTAGCAGCAGTAGTACTAGCAGTAGTAGTTGTCGTAGTCAGAGTAATAGCAGTAATAGTGGTTGTAGCAGCAGTAGTGGTTGCAGAAATAGTCGTAGTAAGACAAGTAGTAGTAGTAGTAGGAGGAGGGGAAGTAGTCATCATTGCAGTAATAGCAGTAGCAGTAGTAGCGTCCATAGTAGTAGTAGTAGTAGTAGTGAAGTAGAAGTAGTAGTTACAGCAGCAGTAGAAGTAGTAGTAGTACTAGCAGTAGTATCAGTAGTAGCAATCGTAATAGTTATTGCAGTAAAAGGAGGAGTAGTAGTAGTATAAACAACAGTAGCAATAGAAACTGGAGTCTTAGTAGCAGCACTTGTGGATGTAGTACTAGCAGTTGTAGTTGTAGAACTAGTTGTAGTAGTTGTAGTCATAGTAGTAGTAGTAGTAGTAGTTATTGTTGTTGTTGTTGTTGTTGTTGTTGTTGTTGTTGTAGTAGTAGAGTAGTAGTAGTAGCAGTAGCGTTAGTAGTTGAAGTGGTTGTAGTAGGAGTAGTAGTACTAGCAGTAGCATTAGCAGTAGTTCTATTAGTAATAGGAAAAGTAGCATAAGCGGTACTATTAGCAATAGTAGTAGCTGTAGTAGCTATAGAAGTAACAATAGAATCAGTATTTACAGTAGTAGCCGCAGTAGTGGTACTTCTACTAGTAGGAGAACCAGCAGTAGTAGTAGCAATCGTAGCAGCAGTAGTAGTAGTAGTTGCAGGAGTAGTAGTTGTAGTCGTAGTAGCTGTAGTAGTAGCATTAGTAATTATAGTGGCAGTAGTAATTAGAGAAGCTATTTAGTACTAGTAGTAGTAGTATAAGTAGTAGTAATAGAAATGGTAGCGGTAGTAGGAGTAGTTGTAATAGCAATATACAAAGCAGTAGTTGTAGCAGCAGTTGCACTAGTAGTCGTAGTAGTAGTAATAGAAATGCTAGGAATAGTAGTAGCAGTAGTAATAGTAGCAAAAGTAGTAGTAGCTGAATTAGTACCAGTAGTAGTTGCAGTGGTAGTAGTAGTAGGAGTCGCAGAAGTAGCAGTAGAAGTAGTAGTAGTAGTGGTGGTGGTGGTGGTGGGAGTAGTAGAAGCCCAAGTAGAAATGATAGTAGTAGTACTAGTAGTAGTCGTAGGGGTAGTTGTAGTAGAGCAGCAGTAGCAGTTGTGGCAGCAGTAGTGCTAGTAGCAGTGGTGGTGGTAGTAGTACTAGTAGTGGCTGCAGTAATAGTATTAGTACCTGCAATAGTAGTGCTAGTAGTAGTAATGGTAGCCATAGTAGTAGTAGTAGGAGTAGTAGTTGTAGTAGTAGTATTATAAATAGTACTAGTAGTAGTTGCAACTATAGCTGTAGTAGCAGGTCTAGCAGTTGCAGTAGAAGTAGTAGTAATAGTAGGAGCAGTAGTAGGTTTAGGAGTAGTAGTAGAAGTAGAAGGAGTAGGAGTAGCAGTAGTATGAGTAGCAGTAGCATTAGTAGGAATATTACTAATAGCAGTAGTGGTAGTTACAATAGGAGTTGCAGCTGTAGCAGTTGTAGTAGCAATAGTTGTCGTAGTAGTCATAATAGCAATAGTTGTAGGAGTAGAAGAAGAAGTAATAGTAGTAATAGTAGTAGCAGTAGTAACGATAGTAGTAGTAGGAGAAGGAGCTGTATTTGTTGTAATATTAGTAGCAACAGTAGTTGTAGTAGTGGAAGTAGTAGAAGTAGTAGCAACAGTGCTGCTAGTAGTAGTAGTATGAGTAGCAATAGTTGTTGTTGTAGTAGTAGTAATAGTATTAGTTGTAGGAGTAGTAGTACTAGCTGTTGTAGATATAGTAGTAGTGTAGTAGTAGTAGTATTAGTAATAGTAGTTGCAGCAGGAGTAGTAGTAGTAGTAGTAATAGTAGTAGTAGCAATAATAGTACTAGCAGCAATGGCAATAGTAGTAGCACCAAAGTAGCAGTAGTAGTATACTAATAATACTACTTCTACGACAACAACAACAACAACAAATACTACTACTACTCCTACTCTGGTTCGTGCCACTCCTACTACTACTGCTACTTTGGTTCGTGCCACCACCACTACTACTCCTACTCCTATTATTGTTACTACTACTCCTACTACTACTACTCATACTACTGCTAGTACACCTACTACTAGCACTACTACTACTACACCTACTCCTACTCCTACTACTACTACTACACCTATGACTACTAATACTACTACTACTAAAACCATTACAACTACTTCCACTACTACTACCACAACTTCTACAACTACTATTCCATCCATGACAACTACAACATCTGCTATTACTACTACTACTACTAAAACTAGTACTATTACTTCTACTATTATTACTACTACTACTACTCCAAATACTAGTACTATTATAGCTATTGTTGCTTCTACTACTACTACTACTACTATGACTCTTGCTGTTGCTACTACAATGACAACCACTACTTCTACTACAATGACTGTTGCTACTACTACTGCTACCACCTCTGCTACTACAACTACTGCCGCAACTACTACACTACTGTTGCAACTACTTCTACTACTACTCCTACTACTATTACCACTATTAGTACTATAATAACTACTATTACTACTAGTACTTCTACTATATCTACTTCTAGTACTTCCACTATTACTACTACTGCTCCTATGGCAACTAAAAGTACTACTACTACTCCTCCTTCTATTACTACTACTTCTCCTACTACTACTACTTCTACCCTTACTATTACTATTACTACTAGTACCACAACTTCTACTACTGCTACTACTACTACTAGTACTACTACTACAAGAACTACTGCAACAACTACTTCTACTATTACTATTACTAGTACTAGTACTACTACTACTACTACAACTATTGATACTACAACTACTGCTAATACTGCTACTATTACTGTTATTACTACTAGTACTACTATTGTTACACCTATTACTACAAATACTACTACTATTACAACTACAATTGCCACTATTGCTTTTACTACTATTACTACCACTACTACTACTACAGCTACTACTCCTACTATTGCAATTACTATAGCTACTACTACTCCTATTGCTATTACTACTACTACTCCTACTACTACTTCCATTGCTACTCTTACTACTCCTTCTACTACTACTACTCCTACTACTACTATGACTACTACTACTGCTCCTACAACTACCCCTACCACTACACCTACTCCTATTACTACTAGAACTGCTACTGCTACTACTACTACTGCCACTGCACAACTACTGCTACTACTTCAACAACCTCTACTACTGCTGCAGCTACAGCTACAACTCCTAGTATTACAACAACAACAACTACTACTACTATTATTAAAACTAATACTACTACTCCTGCTACTACTACTGTTGCTGCTATTGCTGCTGAAGCTGCTGCTGCTGCTACTGCTACTTCTGCTACTCATACTCTAAATCCTACTCCTAAAACTACACCTTCTATTACTTCTACTACTAGAGTTATTACTACTCCTATAACTGTTACTATTACTATTACTATTACTACTACTACTACTTCTTCTACTACTACAACTCTTCTAATACTAACACTACTGCTACTAGTGCTCCTGCTAATACCTCTACTACAACAACAACAACAATAACTACTACTATTAATACTACTATTACTACTACTAGTACAACTACTACAACTACTGCTATTACAATGACTACAACTACTACAGCTACTACTACTACAACTACTCCTCCTACTATTACTACTTCAACTACTATTGTTACTACCACTACTACGACTAATGTCAGTAGTACTGCTACTACTTTTGCTACTACTACTCCAACTCCAACTTCTACTCCTACTGCTATTCCGAATACTACTACTTTTACAACTTCCTCTATAACTTTTGCTGCTACTACTGCTGCTGCTACTACTACTACTTCTATTACTACTACTAGTACTGCTACTACTATTGCTTCCACTGCTACGGCTACTACTACTACTGCTACCGCTGCTACTACTACTATTACTACTACCAGTACTCCTACTACAACTAATACCACTACTGTTACCACTGCTACTACTACTGCTGGTGTTGCTACTGCGCCTGCTATTTCTACTACCCCAACTACTGCTATTACGACCACTCCTACTACTATTATAATTGCCACTACCACTACTCCGATTACCAGTCGTTCTCCTACTCCTATGACTGCTACTACTACTATTCCTCCTCCTCCTCCTACGACTACAATTTATACTATTCCAACTCCTCCTACTGCCACTACTACTACTCCTACAAGTACTACTACTACTATAACAACTTGTACTGCCACTTCTACTCCAACTCCTACTCCTACCACTCCCCTATTTACTACAACTTCTACTACTCCTACTACTACTACTACTAGTTCTACTACTGCTACCACTAGTACGTCTACTGCTACTACTATTACTAATATTACTACTATTTCTACTAATACTTCTATTACTACTACCACTAGTACTAGCACCACCACCACTACTACTACTACAACTATTACTATTGCGGCTGCTACTACTACCACTACTTCTATAACTAGTACAACTACTACTACTTCTTCTCCAACTCCTACTACTACTGCTAATCTACTACTACTACTATGACTGCTGCTACTATTACTACGACTACCACTGCTCCAATTACTATTACTCCTACTCCTACTCTTACTGCTACTACTAATACTACTAGAACTAATATTACTATTACAACTACTACTAGTACTACTTTTGCTTCAAGAACAACAAGAACTACTACTACTCCTACTCCTACTCCTACCACTACTACTACTACTCCTACTCCTACTGCTACAACAACTCCTACTCCAACTCCTACACCGACTACTGCTACGATTACTCCTACTCCTACTACTACTGCTACTACTACCCCTACTACTATTACTACTGTTGCAACTACTACTGCTATAACTTTTACTACTACTACTCCTACTATTAATGCTGCTGCTGCAACTCCTCCTCCTCCGCCTCCTCCTACTACTACTTTAACTTCTACTACTACCATTAGTACTTCTAGTACTATTACTATTGCTACTGCTATTACTACAACAACAACTACTACCAGTAGTAATATTGCTACTACTACTACCTCTGCTACCAATACTACTGCTACTACTACAACAACTATTATTGCTACTACGACAACTACTACTGCTACTACTACAACAATAACTACTACAGCTACAGATAATCCTCCACCTGCTGCTACTACTGCTAGCACTACTACTAATACTACACCTACTACACCTACTACTACAACTACGACTACTACTGTCACTGCTGCTGCTGCTGCTACTATTACTAGTACTAATATTATTATCACTCGTGCTAATACTACTACTACGACAATAACAACAACATTAACTACTACTACTACTACTACAAATTCTACAATAGCTGCAACTACTACTACTACTACTACAACTGCTACTTCTTCCGCAACAAAAACAACTACTACTGGTACGAATACTACGACTACTATTACTGCTACTAGTGCGACTTCTACTACACTACTACAACAACTACTTCTACTAGCACTACTACTACTTCCACAACAACTACTACTACTACCCATACTCTTGCTACCACTTCAACAACTACTACTACTCCTACTACTACTTGACTACTACTACTACTACTTCTACTACTACCACTACTACCACTAGTACTACTACTACTACTCCTACAACTACTAGTCTACTACTCCTACCACTACTCCTACTACTACCCCTACTACAATGACTATTGCTAGTACTACTACTACTCCAATGACTACTACTATTATTACAAGTAGTAGCACAAACTACTACCACTACTAATACTCTTAAAACGACTACTGCTGCTACTATTACACCTACTACTACTACTAATGCTACTACTACTGCTGCTACTATTACACCTAGTACTACTACTACGACTACAACAACTACTACTACTACTAATGCTACTACTACTGCTACTGCTACTACTACTACTACTACTACTTCGGCTGCTGCTGCTGCTGCTACCTCAACCACTACTGCTACTACTATTGGTACAACTGCTACTACTACTACTTTTGCTACTACTTCTATGACTACAGCTGCTACAACTACTACTACTACTGCTGCTATTGACACAACAATAACAACAATAATAACTACTACTACTACTACTACTACTACTACTACTCCGACTACTACTACTGTGGCTACTATTACTACCACGAGTACTACTACAGCGGCTACTACTACTATTGCTACAGCCGCTACTACTACTACTATTGCTATTACTACTAATCCTGCTGCTGCTACTGCTACTGCTAAAACTATTGCTACTACCACTACTACTATTAGTACTACTATTGTCGTTTTTTCTACAGCTTGTACTACTACTACTCCTACTATTACTACTACTACTACTACTACTACTACTACTACTACAACTTTTGTTGCTGTTTCTGCTACTCCTACTACTTCTACTACTACTGCGACTAATTCTGATACTAATTTTGCTACTACTACTATGGCGACTACTATTGCTACCATTTCTATTACTACTACATGGACTACAAGTACACATGCTACTACAACTACTACTATGTATATTACTATTACAACTATTGTAGCTACACTGCTATTACCGCTACTATTTCTACTACGACTATGACTAGTACTTCTACTTCTGCTCCTGCTGCTGCTCCTGCTTCAGTTCTTACTGTAATTACTACTACTGCTACTACTACTACTGCAATAGCATATGTGACTACTACTATTGCTATAACTACTACTGCTACTACTACTGCTACAACTACTTCTCCTGCTACTACGACTACTATTACAAATCCTGCAACTACTACTACTGCTGTTGTTGCTACTGTTGCTACTACTGTTGTTGCTTCTACAAGTACTACAACTACCATGACTACTGCCGGTATTGCAAGTGCTGATTCTACTACTACCTCTACTGCTACTAAGGCTACTACTGCTACTACTACTACTACTACTACTACTACTACTACTACGGCTTCAGCTACTTCTCCTACAACTACTACAACTACTGCAAATACTACTGTTAGTACTATTACTGCTACTGCTGCTACTACTACTACTATTACTACTACTACAACAACAACAACAACTACTACTACTACTGCTGCTGCTGCTACGACTGCTGCTGCTACAACAGATGCTGCTACTACTACTACTACTACTACTACTACTACTGCTACCACTACTACTAATCTACTACCCCTACTTGTACTACTAATAATAGTACTGCTGCTACTGCTACTACTACTACTACTACTATGACTACTTCTACTACAACTAATTTTAGAACTACAATAGCTGGTACTACTTCCACTAGTGCTGCTACTACGACTCCAGCTACTACTGCTACGGTTGTTTCTACTACTACTATTGCTGCTGCTGCTAGTGCTACTATTACTACTACTATTATTACTACTGCAATTACAGTTACTATAGCAACTATTCATACTACTTCTACCATTACAACTACTATCACAACTACTACTACTACAACTACTACTGCTGCTATTGTTACTACTGCTACTACTACTACTTCTACTACTATTGCTTCTACTATTGCTGCAACTACTACTACTACTACAACTACGACTAACGCTACTAATGCTACTGATACTACTCCTACTACTCCTCCTCCTCCTCCTCCTCCTCCTCCTCCTCCTCAACAACAACTACTACTACCAATATTTATACTAGTTCTGCATTAACTATATTACTACTACTACTTCTCCTCCTTCTCCCCCTACTACTACAACTTATCCAACCAAGACTACTTCTGTAACCACTACTACTGCTAAAACTAATATTGCTACTACTGCTACGACTACGACTACTACTACAGCTGCTACCACAACTGCTGCTACTGATACTGATACAATTCCTACTTTTACTGCTATAACTGCTACTACTACTAAAATAACTACTACTACAATAACTACTGCAACTGCTACTACTTCTCATGCAACTCCTACTACTCCTGCTAATATTGCTGCTATAACTACAACTACTACAACCACTATTACAACTATTGCTACAATAACTACTATTACTATTAGTACTACTACTACAACAAGCAACTTCTATTACTATTACTATTACTACTACTACTTTCTCTCCTACTACTGTTACTATTGCTGCTACTACTAATATTGTTACTACTACTACTACTACTATTGGAGCTACTACTAGTACTACTACTGCTACTACGACTCTGACTACAACTACAGTGGCTACTATTACTATCACAAGTACTACTTCGGCAGCTACTACTATTGTTACTGCAACCGCTACTACTACTCCTACGACTTTTAATACTACTAATACAACTACTACTATTATTGCTGCGACTGCTACTACTACTACTGCTGCTACTGATGTTGCTGCAACTACTACTAATGCTACTACTGATCTTGCTGCAACTACCACTACTGCTGCTACTACTACTACCCATACAACTACGACTAGTACTACTGCTACCATTTCTACTTTGGCTTCAACTACTACTCCTGCTACTACTACTACTACTACTACTACTACTACTACTCAGCTAATACTGCTACTGCAACTACAACAATAACAACTACTACTACTAATTCTTCTACCCCTACTTGTACTACTAATAATAGTACTGCTACTACTGCTTCTACAACTACTACTACTATGAGTACTACTACAACTAATTCTACAACTACAATAGCTAGCACTACTTCCACTAGTGCTGCTACTACGACTCCAGCTACTACTGTTATAGTTATTTCTTCTACAACTATTATTGCTGCTGCTGCTACTACTATTACTACTACTCCTCCTTTTACTACTACTACTACTATTATTACTACAATTACAGCTACTGTAGCTACTATTCATACTACTTCTACCAAGACAACTACAACTACTACTACTTCCACTACAACTACTACTACTTCTACTTCTGCTCCTACTTCTACTAGTGCTGCAACTGCTACTACTACTACAACTACTACTGACGCTACTAATGCTACTAGTACCACTACTACTACTATTACTACTACTACTACTACTACTACTACTACTACTACTACTACTACTACTACTACTACTACTATTTCTACTTCTTCCACATTAACAACAACTACTACTCCTCCTCCTCCTCCTGCTACTACTACTACTTATCCAACCACTACTACTTCTGCAACCACTACTACTGCTAGAACTAAAATTACTGCTACTGCATTGACTACGACTACTACCACAACTGTTGCCACAACTATTGCTACTACTACTGATACAATTGCTATTGTTGCTACCATAACTGCTACTACTACTAAAACTACTACTACTGTAATAACTACTGCTACTGCTACTACTTCTCCTGCCACTCCGGCTACTCATGCTAATGTTGCTGCTACAACTATAACAACAACTACTACGATTACTACAACTACTACAACAACAACTAATACTATTACTACTACTGCTACAACAACTACAACTTCTATTACTACCACTGCTACAATAGCTACGACTACTACTACTTTCTCTCCTACTACGGTTACTACTGCTGCTACTACTAGTATCGTTATTACTACTACTACTACTACTACTACTACTGCAAATACTACTAGTACTACTACTACTATTGCTGCTACTACTAATACTACTACTACTATGACTCTAACTACTACTACTATGACTACTATTACTACCACAAGTACTACTTCTGCAGCAACTACTACTGTTGCTGCAGCCGCTACTACTCCTCCTACGACTGTTATTACTACTACTACAACTACTACTACTATTGCTCCTGCTCCTGCTCCTACTACTACTACTTTTGATGCTGCTACAACTACTACTACCACCCGTACGACTACGACTAGTACTACTACTGCCACATCTACTTCGGCTTCAACTACTGCTCCTCCTCCTCCTCCAACTACTACTACTACTACTGCTACTGCTGCTACTACAACTAGAACTACTACTGCTACTACTACTAATTCTACTACCCCTGCTTGTACTACTAATAATAGTACTGTTGTTACTGCTACTACTACTACTACTATAACTACTTCTACAACAACTAATTATACAACTACAATAGCTGGTACTACTTCCACTAGTGCTGCTACTACGACTCCAGCTACTACTGCTATGGTTTTTTCTACTATTACTACTACTGCAGCTACTGCTACTACTATTACAACTACTACTCCTTTTACTACTACTACTATTACTACTGCAATTATAGCTACTATGGCTACTATTCATACTACTTCTACCATTACAACTACTATCACAACTACTACCACTACAACTACTACTCCTGCTATTGTTACTACTGCTACTACTTCTACTTCTACTTCTGCTCCTACTTCTTCTACTATTGCTTCTATTACTGCTGCAACAACTACTACTACTACAACTACTATTGACGCTACAAATGCCACTAATACTACTACTATGACTACTACTACTACTAGTACTGCTGCTGCTGCTGCTGCGCTGCTACTGCTACTACTACTACTTCTACTACTACTACTACTACTGCTATTGCTACTACTAATACAACAACTACTACTACTACGTCTCTGACTACTACTACTGTGGCTACTATTACTAGCACAATTACTTCTTCTGCGGCTACTACTACTGTTACTATAGCCGCTACTACTACTCCTACAACTATTATTACTACTGCTACAACTACTACTACTATTGCTGCTGCTGCTGCTACTACTACTACTATTGATACTGCTGCAACTATTACAACTTCTACTACTACTACTACCCGTACTACTATGACTAGTACTACTACTGCCATTTCTACTTCGGCTTCAACTACTACTCCTACTACTACTACTACTACTACTACTACTACTACTACTTCAGCCGTAGCATTTGGTACTCCTACTACTTCTCCTACTACAACTACTACGACAACTACTATAGCTACTAATTCTGCTAGTGCTACTACTGCTACTACTATTGCTACCAATTCTATTACTGCAACTACGACTTCTAGTACAAAGTCTACTACAACTACTACTATGCATATTACTATTATAACTACTACCGCTACTACTGCTACTACAACTATGACTAGTACTTCTCCTTCTGCTACACCTGCTGCTCCTTCTTTAACTACTATTGTAATTACTACTACTGCTGCTACTACTTCTACCACTACAACTGATACTACTACTACTACTACTAATATTGCTACTGCAACTTCAACTACCACAACTACTTCTCATACTACAACTTATACTGCAACTACTACTTCAACAATAGCATCTCTAACTACTACTACCGCTATAATTACTATTGCTACTATTACTGCTACTGCTACTACGACTACTATTACAACTCCTACAACTACTACTTCCACTACTGCTGCAACTACTATAGCTACTATTACTACTACTTCTACTACTATTACAACTACCACTACTACTGCGGCTACTGCAAATGCTGATTCTATTACTACTTCTACTGCTACTATTATTACTACTACTGCGACTTCTGCTACTTCTACTACGATGACTACAACTACGGCTACTACTACCACTTCAACTACAACTACTTCTACTACAACTACTACTACAACCACTACTAATACTAGTACTAGTACTACTACTACTACTACAACAACAACAACAACTACTACTACTACTACTACTAATTCAACTACCCCTACTTGTACTACTAATAATAGTACTATTGTTGCTACTACTACTACTACTACTACTACTATGACTACTAATATAACAACTAATTCTACAACTGCAACTGCTGGTACTACTTCAACTAGTGTTGCTACTACAACTCCAGCTACTACTGCTAGTGTTGTTTCAACTACTACTACTACCACTACTGCTACTACTACTATTACTACTGATACTTTTTTAATGCTACTACTATTACTACAGTAACTACATCTACTACTACTACTACTACTCCTACTTCTACTACTACTACTACCATCACAACTACTACCACTGCTACTATTGCTGCTACTATTGCTACTACTACTGCTACCACTACTATTTCTTCTGCCTCTACTACTACTACTTCTACATCTGCTACTACTTCTACTACTACTTCTACTACTACTGCAACTACTACAGCTGCTACTACTACTACAGACGCTACTAATGCTACTGATACTATTGTTGCTACAACTACTACGACTACTACGACTACTACTACTACTCCTCCTACTACTACTACTACTCCTCCTACTACTACTACTACTATAGCTACTAATGCTGCTGCTACAACAACAACTCTTACTACTACGATTACTATTACCACAATAACTATTACTACTACTATTACTACTTCTGCTACAATGATAACAACTAGTATTACTACTACTGCTATTAATACAACTACTACAACTACTACAGCTACTACTACTTTTTCTCCAACTACGATTACGACTGCTGCTACTGCCAGTACTGCTACTAATACAACTACTATTACTACTCCTACTTCTATGGCTATTGCAACAACAACAACAACTACTACTACCACAACTACTACTTATGCTGCTACTACTACTACAACTACTACTACCACTACTATTGCTACGACTTCTACTACTACTACTATTACTACTGCTACTACTCGTACTACTACTCCTCCTACTCCTACAACTACTACTATTATTACCACTAGTAAAACTACTACTACTAGTACTCCTAGTACTACTACTACTACTACAACAACAACAACAACAACTACTACTACTACTACTGCTACAACTACTACTACTATTATTGCTGCTACTACTACTACTACTACTACTACTACTACTACTACTCCTACTACTACTGCTGCTACTACTACGACTCCTACAACAACTATAACTACTGCTACTACTACTGCTGCTACTCCTACTGCTTCTAGTGATCCTACTAGTAAAATTACTACAGCCACAAATACAACAACTACTACTATTGCAACTATTTCTCCTTCCACTATTGCTGATGTTACTCCTACTACTACTACTGCTCCCCTACTGCTATTACCACTGCTACAACCACTACTAGTACAATTACTGCTTCTATTGCAATTACAAATACTGCCACTACTATTACCACTATGGCTACTACTTCTACTACTACTACAACTGCTAGTACTGCTATTGCCACGACTACTGCTCCTACTACCTCTGCTACTGCTATAACTACTGGTACAACTACTACTACTGTTGCTACTGCTACTTCTAATACCACTACTACTACTGCTACTGTTGCTACAACTACTATTAGTACTACAACAACTACCACTCCTACTACAAATGCTACTACTACTAATCTTACAACTCCTACTATTTTTGCTACTAGGACAACTTTTACCATGGCTACTACTACTATTAGCACTACTCCTACTGCTACTACTATTGCTCCTATTATTACTTCAACTACTGCTGCTGCTGGTACAACTACTACTACTGCTGTTGATATAACTACTACTATTGCTACTACTCCAACTGCTCTTACTACTGCTGCTACTACTACTACTACCACTTCTACTAGTGCTATCACTACAGCTACAGCTGCTACTAGCACTGCTTCAGCTTTTGCTACTACTATTGCTACAGCTACTAACACTGCTATTGCTAATACCATTCCAACTAGTTCTACTACTGCAAATACTACTACAAATGCTATTTTGACTACTACCTCTACTACTACTACTACTCCTACTACTACTAACCTTACAACTACTATTGCTACTACAACTACTGCAACTACTACTACTAGTAGTACGACAACTACTCCTACAACTACTACTATTGCTACTACTACTACTACTACTACTACTTCCCCTAGTACTACTCCTATTGCTACTACTATAGCTAATACTATTACTACTACTAGTATGATAGCACTGCTATTGCTACAACTTCTCCTACTACTACTATTGCTACTGCAACTACCGCCTCTACTATTACGACTACTACTAGTGCTAATACTGCTGCACCTAGTACTACTACAGCTGGTACTACTACAACTACTATTACTGCTACTACTGCTACTATTACTATTGCTTCGGATACTGCTTCTATTACTCCTGCTACTACTACTACTCCTACTACTACTATTACTACTGCAACTACCACCACTACGGTTGCTGCTGCTACTGCTACTATTACAACTAGTTCTACAAGTGCTACAACTATTAATGCTACAACTACTACTACTACTACTACACCTACAACAACAACTACTACTACTGCTACTCCTACTACTATTAGCAGTCCTGCTACAAAAATTACTACTCCAACTACTACAATAACTACAACTATTGCTTATATTCCTCCTCCTACTACAGCTACTACAACTGCCACAAATACTACTACTACTACTGTTGTTGTTACAACTGCTATAGCTACTACTAGTCCAATTATTGCTGCTATTGCTACTCCAAATATTGCCACTGTTACTAACACTACTACTACTACCGCTACTACTGCTACTACTATTGCAACTACTAGTACTACTACTGCTACTACAATTGCTCCTACTACTTCTCCTGCTGCTATTACTACTACTAATACTACTACTACTACTACTACTACTACTACTACTGTTGCTACTACTACTACTACTGCAACTACTACTGCTACTACTAAAGCCACTACTACTATTGCTACAACTATTGCTACTACTACACAGCTAAGACTACTACTTGATAACTACTGCTACTCCTGCTACAACTGCTACTACTACAACTACAACTATCACTCCTACTATTATTGGAGCTACAACTACTCTTACCACAATACTACTACTATAAGTACAACTGCTCCTACTGCTACTACTGCTGCTGCTACTATTACTATAACTACTACTACTACTACTACTATTGGTACAACTATTGCTACTGCTACAACTACTACTATTGCAACTACTACAAATGCTACTACTACTGCTACTACTGCTACTACCACTACTACTATTATTGCTTCTACTTCTACAACTACCACCAGTACGGCTAACAATACTGCTACTACTAATGCCACTGCTACTACTATTACCACTACAAATATTACTACTAATGCTACGACTACTATTGTTGTTGTTGCTACTACTGCTACTACTACTATAATTGCTACTACTACAGCTAACACTACTTCTACTGCTACTACGACTACTACTTCCACTACTACTACTACACCACTGTTACTATTGCTACTGGAGCTACTGCCACTACTGCTACTGCTACTACTGCAACTATTATTACAATAACTACTACTATTACTAGTACTACTCCTAACCCTACAACTACTACTATTTCTACTCCTACAACTACTACTGCTAGTACACCAAGTACTACTGCTGCTACGGCTACTACTATTGCTAATACTACTGCTGCTGCTACTATGACTGCTATTGCTACCGCTACTACTACGGCTGCTACTATGACTGCTACTGCTACTACTACTGCTGCTACTACTACTACTACAACAACTATTACTACTACTATAGCTAATACTACTACTACTGCTACTACGACTGCTATAACTACTGCTACAAGTACTCCTTTTGCTACTATTGCTACTGCAACTCCTGCTACTATGATGCTAATAATAGTGGTTGTACTGTTACTAATACTCCTACTACTACTGGTACTACTACTGTTGCTACTACTACAACAAATACTATTGCCACTACTACTACTACTACGACTACTGCTACTCCTAAGACTACTACTACTCCTACTATTACTACTACCGATACTTCTACTACTATTACTACTACTACGTGAACTACTATTGGTACAACAATAGCTACTATTGCTCCTATAGGTGCTACTACTACTACCGCTACTACTACTTCTACTATCACTATTGCTACTACTCCTATTGCTCCTACTGCTATTAGAACTAATACTACTACTACTCTTACAACTACTGCTACTACTGCTGCTGCTACTACTACTATGTCTACTACGGCTACTACTACTCCTGCTACTACAATTACTTCTACCATTACAATTACAGCTACTATTACGACTACTGCTATTTCTAGACTACTACTCCTACTACTACTACCACTACAACTATTGCTACTACTATTACGATTACTATTATTACTACTAGTACTACTACTACCACTAAGACTCCTATGAGTACTACCACTACAACTAGAACTACAACTACTACTTCTGCTGCTGCTGGTGTAGCTACTATTGCTACTACTATTACTACTAGTGCTACTACAATTGCTACTACTTCTACTACGACTAACTATGCTACTACTACTACTAAAACTCCTACTACTACCGCAACTACTTCTACTACAACTACTACTACTCTTGCTACTACTATTATTACTACTACTACTATTACTACTACTACTACTAATACTACTACTACTACTTCTGCTACAACTACTTCTACTACTACTACTGCTACTACTACTTTTGCTACTACAACAACAACAACAACTACTACTACTACTACCACTACTACTATTACTATTACTACTACTACTACTGCTAATCCTACCACTACTACTATGACTACTACTATTACTATACTAATACTCCTAATACTACTACACCTAATGCTCCTACTACAACTACAACTCCTACTACTCCTACTACTACTACTACTCCTACTACTGCTACTACTACTGCTAATCCTACAACTGTTACTACTATTACTACTCCTAATACTCCTACTACTACTGGTACTACTACTTCTACTACTAGTACTGCTACTCTTACTACTACTATTACTACTATTGCTGCCACAAATGTTATTATGACTACTACCGCAATAACTACAACAACTACTGCTACAACTACTACTCTTACTATGACAACAACAACAACAACTATTACTAGTGCTACGACTACTACTATGTCTAGGACTACTAGCATGGCTACTACTACTTCTAATATTGCTACTCCAACTCGAACTCCTACTACTACTACTATTCCTAAAACTACTACTTTAACTACTTCAACTTCTACTTCTACTGCTACTACTACTACTTCTACTACTACTATTGTTGTTGCTACTACTACGCCTGCTTCTCCTACCTGTCCATCTACAACTATTTCTACTACACCCACTACTACAACTTCTACTACTACTACTTCTCTTATTACCACACGTACTCCTACTTCTACTACTACTACAACTACTATTCCTGCCCTGACTACTATTACTACTACTCCTACTCCTTCTACTGCAACTATTACTACTCCTACTAGTATTACTACTACAACAACTACAACTCCTACCAGTACTCCAATTACTACTGTTGCTACTACTACTCCTACTACCACTACTATTGCTACTACTACTGCTACTAACACTACTACCGCTACTAACACTACTACCGCTATTACTATAACTATAATAATTGTAACTAGTAGTACGACTGCATCACCTATTAATACTACTACTGCTGCTGCTACTACTTCGACTAACTTCTAGTACTATTGCGTCTGCTACAGTTGCTACAACTACTACTACTCCCACTTGTACTACTGCTACTACTACTCTACTACTACTACTACTATCAGTACTCCAACTACTACTACTCCTACAACCATTGCTAATCCTACGCCTACTGCTACTACTATTACAACAAGTACTACTACTACTACTACTACTACTACTACTACTACTACTACTACTACTATTATGGGTACTACTCCTCCTACTCTTGCTCTTGCTACTACTGCTACTACTCCGACTCCTATTATACTAGTACTACTCCTACTACTACTTCTTCACCTACTACTACAACTACTATTAATATAACTATTATTATTACTACTACCACAACTTTTATGACTACTACTATAACTACTAATACTACTACTACTGCTACTACTACTACTACTACTACTGCTACAATAACAACAACAACAACAACAACAACAACAACAACTACTACTACTACTACTGCTACTACTACTACTACTACTACTACTACTACTACTACTACTACTACTACTAGTACTACTACTACTACTACAACTATTACCACTACAAGAACACGAACAATAACTACTACTACTACAATAATAACAACAACAACTACTACTCCTACTACTATTGCTGCTGCTACTGTTGCTGCTGCTTCTACTGGTCCTATTGCTAAAAGTACTACTACTGCTACTGCTACAAGTTCTACTATTACTACAATTACAACTGCTACTACTACTCCTACTGCCACTACTACTACTAGCACTACAACTACTGCTACTACTGCTACAACTGTTGCTTCTACCTCTACTACTACTATTGCTACCGCTACTAATACTGCTACTGCTACTAATACTGCTACTGCTAATACCACTGCTAGTACTACTACTAATGCTACAAAGATGGCTACTACTATAGCTACTATTACAGCTACTACCACTACTACTACTACTACTGCTGCTGCTGCTACTACAGCTAAGACTACTACTACTGCTACTAGGACTGCAACTGCTACTGCTATTCCTGCTCCTATGGTTACAATTGCTACTATTATAATTTACTACTACTAGTACAAGTACTACTCCTCCTCCTACTACTACTACTGGTTCTACTGCAATTACTACAACTAATGCTACTTCTGTTGCTACAACTACTGTTAAAGGAACAGAGGCGAACTATGATGGGTCCACCACATTCTGTAGCAACCGTAGCACTAGTAGTAGTTGTAGTAGTAGTAGCAGTAGCCACAGTAGTTGTAGTAGTAGTGCTAGTAGTAGTACTAACAATCATAGTAGCAGTAGTAGTAGTAGCAGTAGCAGCAATAGTAGTGGTAATAGTAGCATCTATAACAGTAGTAGTAGGAGTGGTAGTAGTAGCAGTAGCAGTAGTGTCAGTCGTAGCTATAGGAGGAGTAGTAGTAGCAGCGACAGTATTAGCAGAATTAGTAGTAGTTATAGTAGTAGTAGTAGCATTAGTATTAGTAGTAGTCGTAATAGAGGTTGTAGCAGCAGTAATAGTTGTAGATAGATTAGTAGTAGTTGTTGTTGTAGTAGTAATAGTTGTAGCATTGGTAGCAGTAGTAGCAGTCGTAGTAGTGGCAGTAGTGGCAGTCGTAGCAGCAGTAGTAGCCATAGAAGCGGTAGCAGTAGTAGTAGCAGTCATTGCTACAATAGTAGTAGTAGTAGAAGTAGTGGTAGCAGAATAGTAGATGTTGTAGTGGCTATAGTAGCATGAGAAGTAGTTCGAGTAGCAGCAGCAGTAACAGTAGCAGTAGTAGTAATACCACAAGTGGTAGTGGAAGTAGTCATAGTAGGGGATGTAACGGTAGTTGTTATTATAGGAGAAGTTGCAGTTATAGCAGTCAAAGTGGTAGCGGTAGTAGCAATAGTAGTAGTAGTACCTGTAATAGTAGTTGTAGTAGTAGAAGTAGTAGTAGTAATGATAGTTGTTGTTGTTGTTGTTGTTGTAGTAGTAATAGTAGTAGTAGTAGTAGTAGCATTAGTGGTAATTGTAGTAGTAGAAGTAGAAGTAGCAGCAGCAGCAATAGTAGTAATAATAGTATTAGTAGTGCTAATAATAGTAGTAATAATAGTAGTAGTAGTTGTAGTAGTAGTAGTAATAGCAGTAGCAGTAGTAGTAATACTAGTAGTATTAGTAGTATTACTACCAGTATTATTAGCAGTAGTAATAGCAGTAGCAGCAGTAGTAGTAGTAGTATTAGAGGCAGTAGTAGCAATAGCAGTAGTTGTACTAGCGATAGTAACAGAAGGAGTAGCAGTAGCAGTAGTAGCAATAGTCGTAGTAGCAATAATGGCAGTATTAGGAGTAGTAGTTGCAGTACCAGAAGTAGTAGTAGTAGTAGTAGCAGCAGAAGTAGTGGTAGCTATCAAAGAAGTGGTAGTAGTTCTAGAAGCAATAATAGCAGTAGGACTAGTAATAGCAGTAGTAGTAGCAGTCGTAGTAGTAGTAATAGTAGTATTAATTGTAGTAGTAGCTGTAGTGGTAGTAGTCATAGTAGAAGTAGCTGTAGTAGTAGTAGCAAAACTAATAGTAATTGTAATAGTTGCAGTCTTAGCAATAGTAGTAGTAGTAGCAAAACTAGTAATAGTAATTGTAATAGTTGCAGTTGTAGCAGTAGCAATCGTAGTAGCAGTAGTAGTAATATTAGCTGTAGTAGTAGCAGTAGCAGTAGTAGTAGTTGTTGTAGTGATAGTAGTAGTATTAGTAGTAGTAGTAGTGGCCGTCATAGTAGCATTAGTAATAAAATGAGCAACATTAGTAGTAGTGGTAGTGGTATTAGCAGTAGCAGTATTATTATAGTAGTACCTGAAGCAGAAGCAGCAGAAGTAGCAACAGTTGTAGCGCTAGAAATAATAGTAGTTGCAATAGTAGTAGTAGTAGCCGTAGCAGTAGTAGTAGTAGTCGTAGTAGTAGCAACAGTAGTAGTTGAAGCTATAGCAGCAGTAGTAGTAGTAGCAGTAGAACTTGTAGGAGCAACAATAGCAGCAGTAGCAGAAGTAGTAGTAGTAGTAGTTATTGTTATTGTTGTGGTGGTGGTGGTAGTAGTAGCAGTAGTTGTTGTTGTTGTAATAGCAGTAATATTAGTAGCAATAGTAATAGTAGTAGTAATACTATTAGCAGCATTAGTAGTAGCAGTAGTAGTGATAGTTGTTGTTATTGTTGTTGTTATTCTTGTTGTAGTAGTGGTAGTAGTTGTAGTAGTTGTGGTAGTAGTAGTAATAGTAGTAGGTAGTACTAGTTGTAGTAGTAATAATATTATTATTAGTAGTAGTAGTAGTACTAGCAGCAGTAGCTGTAAAAGTAGTGGTAATAGTAATAATAATAGTTGTATTAATAGTCGTAGTAGTAGTGGTTGCAGCGTTAGGTGAAGAAGCAGCAATAGGTGTAGGAGTAAGAGTAGGAGTAGGGGGAGTAGTAGCAGTAGTAGGATGGGGAGTAGGAGTACTTGGAGTATAAGTAGTAGTGGTAGTAGTAGCAAATATAGGAGATGATATAGTAGTAGTAGCAGCAATAATAATTATAGCAGTAGTAGTAGTAGCAGCAGTCATAGTAGCAGCAGTAGTAATTGTAGTTGTAGTAGTAGTTGTAATTGTCGGAGTACTGGTAGTAGTCGGAGTCGATATAGGAGTAGTAGTAGGAGTTGTAGTAGTAGTAGTAGTAGTAGTAGTAGTAGTAGTCCTAGTAGGAGTAGTAATAGCAGCAGTAGCAGGAGTAGTATGAGTGATAATAAAAGTAGTAGTAGTAGGAGACGTAGTAGTAGTAGGTGTAGCAGCAATAGTAGTAGTTGGACAAGTAGGAGTAGTAGGCGTAGTAGTAGCATCAACTGTAGTAGTAGTAGTAGTAGTAGTAGTTGCAATAGTAGCAGTAGTAGAAGTAGTAGTAGTCGCAGTTGAAGTAGTAGTAGAAGTGGAAGAAGTAGTAGTTTTTGGAATAGTAGTAGGAGTAGGAGTTGGAGTTGGAGTAGCAGTATTAGAAGTAGTATGAGTTGTGGTTGTAGTACTAGACGTGGTAAGAGTAATTGCAGCACTAGTAGTAGTAGCATTTGTTGTAGTAGTAGGAGTAGTAGTAGCAGTTGTAGTAGTTGCAGTAGTAGTTATAGTAGTAGTAGTAGCAGTAGAAGTAATAATAGTAGTAGTAGTAGTGAGAGTTGTAGTAGTAAGAGTTGTAGTAGTAGGAGTAGTAGTAGTAGGAGTAGTAGTAGCAGTAGTAGTCGAAGTAGTTGCAGTAGTCATAATAATAGTAGTTTAGGTGAAGTGGTAATAGTAGTAGGACTCAGAGTAGTAGTAGTAGGCATAGAAGCAGTAGTAGCAGTAGCAGTAGTAGTACTAGTAGTAGTAGGCGTATTAGTAGTAGTTGTAGTAATAAGAGTAGTAGGAGTAGCAGGATTAGTAGCAATAGCAGCAGTAGTAGTAGTAGAAGGAGGAGGAGGAGGAGGAGCATTAGGAGTAATAGTAGTAGTCGTAGTAGTAGTAGTAGGGGTATTAGGATTAATAGTAGTAATAGTAGTAATAGTAGTAGTAGTAGTAGTAGAAGTAGCAGTAGAAGTAGTAATCGTAGTAGTAATACTAGTAGAAGTGGCAGCAGCAGCAGTTGTAGTAGTAGTACTAGTTGTAGCAGTAGTAGCATTAGTAGTTGTAATAGTAATAGTAATAGTGCTAGTGGTTGTCATAGTAGTACTAGTAGTATTAGTAGGAGAAGTAGTAGGAGAAGTAGTAGGAGTAGTAGTAGTAGTATAGTAGTAGCAGCAGCAGCAGTAGAGTAGTAGTAATAGTAGCAATAGTAGCAAAAGTAGTAGGTAGTAGTATTATTAGTAGTAGCCGTAGCAATTCTAGTAATAATATAAGTAGCAGTAAAATTAGTAGCCATAGTATAGGTAGTAGTAGTAGCAAAAGCAGCAGTAGTAGTAATAGTTGTAGTGGTAGCAGTAGTAATAGTAGTAGTAGTAGCAGTTGCAACAGTAGCAACAGTAGCAGTGGGAGTAGTAGTAGTTGTAGTAGTAGCCATAGGAGTAATGGTGGTAGTAGTACTAATTGCAGCAGTAGTAGCAGTAGCTGCAGTAGTAGTAGTAGTACTAGTAGTTGTCGTAGTAGAAGTAGTAGTAGTATAGTAGTAGTAGCAATGGTTGTTGTAGCAGTAGCAGTAGTAGTGGCAGTAGTAGCAGTTGTAGTAGCAGTAGTAGTAATAGTAGTAGTTGTAGTAATTGCAAAAGTTGTGGCAGTAGTATAACTTGTAGTAGAAGTAGAAATAGTAGCAATAGTAGTTGTTGTCATTTTAGGAGCAGTAGTAATAGTTGTAGTTGAAGCAGCCGCAGCAATTGTAGTAGTAATACTAGTAGTAACAGCGATAGTACTAGAAGTAGGAGCAGCAGTAGTAGTAGTTGTTGTTGTAGTAGTAGAAGTAGAGGTGCTAGTAGTGGTAGCTGCACTAGTAGTAGTAGTAACAGTAGCAGTAGTTATAGCAGCAGTAGTAGTAGTTGTAACTTCCATAGTACAAGAGGTAGTGGTAGTAGCAATAGTAGTGGTTATAGCAACACTAGTAGCAGCAATAGCAGCAGTAGTATTAGCAACAGAAGCAGCAATAGCAATTATAGCAGTAGTAGTGGTTGTTGTTGTTGTTGTTGTAATAGCAGCAATAGTGGTTACAATAGCCATTGCAGCAGCACTTATAGTAGTACTAGTAGTAACAACTGAAGCAGTTGTAGTACTAGAAGTAGTACTAGTTATGGCAGGAATAGTAGTAGCAGAAGTAGTGACAGTAGTAGGAGTAAGAGTAGTAGTAGTAACAGTAGTAGCAGCAGCGGTAGTAGTAGTAGTAGTAGCAGCAGTAGTAGTAGTAGTTGTTGTTGTAGTAGTAGTAGTATTAGTAGTAGCAGTAGTAATAGTAATAGTAGAAGTAGTAGTAGTAGTATTAGTAGCAGTAGTAGTTGTTGTAGTCGTAGTAATAGTAGTAGAAGTAGTAGAGGTAGTAGTAGTAGTACTAGTAGCAGTCGTAGCAATAGTAGTAGCAATTGTAGTAGCAGCAATAATAGTGGTAGTATTAGTAGCTGCAGCAACAGCAGTGGAAGTAGTGGTAGTAGTAGTAGGAGTAGTAGTCTAGTGATAGTAGTAGTCGTAATAGTAGCTGTAATAGTATTGGTCTAAGTAGTTGTAGTTGTAGGAGTAGCAGTAGCACTAGTAGCAGAAGTAGTAGTAGTAGCAGAAGTAGCAGTAGTAGTAGTTGGAGTAGTACTGGTAGTAGTTGTAGAAGTAGTATAGCAGTAGTAGCAGTTGGAGTAGTAGTAGTAGTACCCGTTGTAGTGGTAGTAGTAGTAGTTGTAGTAGAAGTTGTAGTAGTAGTTGTAGTAGTAGTAGAAGTTGTAGTTGTAGTTGTAGTAGTAGTTGTTGTTGTTGTTGTGATAATTGTATTTGTAGTGGTATTAGCAGTTGCAGTAATAGTACTAGTAGTTGTTATAGTAGTATTAATTTTAGTAGTAGTAGCAACAACAGTAGTACTAGTAGGAGTAGCAATAGTAGTAGTAGAAGCCGTGTTAGTAGCAGTACTACCACTATTATTAGCATTAGTAATAGCAGTAGCAGTAGCAGTAGTAGTAGTAGCAATAGTACTAGCGGTAGCAGTAGTTGCAGTAGCATTAGTAGCGGCAGAAGTACTTCTAGCAATAGCGGTGGCAATTATTGTAGTAGAAGTAGCAGTATTAGATGTCGTAGTAGTAGTAGCAGCAGCAGTAGTAGTAGAAGCAGTAGTTGTAGTAGTAGTTGTAGTAGGAGTAGTACTTGTACAAGTAGTAGTAGTTGGAATAGTAGTAGTAGTAGCTGTAGTAGTAATGAGAGTTGTTGCGGTAGCAATAGTATCAGTAGGAGTAGTAGTAGAAGTAACAACAACATTTGTAGTAGCAGTAGTAGTAGTATTAGCAATTGTTGGGGCGGTAGCAGTAGTAGTAGAAGCAGTAATAGTAGTAGTGGTAGTAGTAGTAGCAGTAGTAGTAGTAGCAATAGTAGTAGTAGTGGTGGTGGTGGTGGTGGTGGTGGTGGTGGTGGTTGTGGTGGTAGTAGTAGTAGGAGTAGGAGGAGGAGGAGTAGTAGTAGTAGCAGCAGTAGTAGCAGTAGTAGTAGCAGTTGTTGCAGTAGTTACTGTAGCAAAAGTTGCATCTCGAGTAGTAGTAGTAGTCGTAGTAGTAGTAATAGTGGTCGTAGCAGTCGTAGTAGCAGTAGAAGAAATATTTGCAATAGTAGTAGCAGCAGTGGTAGTAGCAGTGGCAGTAGCTGTAGTATTAACAGTCATAGTAGCATTAGTAGTAGTATTAGCAGTGGTAGTAGTAGTAGCAATGGTATTAGTAATAGCAGTGCTGGTTGCTATACCGATACTAGTAGCAATAGTAGTAGAGTTGCAGTAGTAGTAGTAGCAGTTGTACCAGTATCAATAATAGTAGTTGTAGCAGTAGTAGTAGTTGTTGTTGTAACAGTAGCAGTAGTTGTACCAGTAATAGAGCTAGTAGTAGTAGTTGTTGTAGTAATAGTAGCAGTAACTGTAGTAGCAGTAGGAGTAGTAGTACTAATAGTAGTAGTTGTAGCAGTAGCAGTATTTGTAGTAGTTGTTGCAGTAGTAGCAGTAGTAGCAATAGTGGCAATAGTAGTAGCAGTGGTTGTTGTAGTAGTAGTTATACCAATTGAAACAGTTACAGAAGTGGTAGTAGGAACATTAATACTAATGGTAGTAGTAGTAGTAGTAGCAGTATTAGTAGTAGTTGTTGTAGTAGCAGTAGCAGTAGTAGCAGCAATAGCAATAGTAGTAGCAGTGCTAGTTGTAGTAGTAGTAGCATTTGTAGCAGCTGTAGCAGTAGTTATCCTAGTAGTGGTTTCAGCTGTATAGTAGTAGTTGTAGTTGTAGTAGTAGTAGTGGTGGTATTGGCTGTAGCAATAGTAGTTGCAGTAGTACTAGCAGTAGGGATAGTAGTAGTATTAGCAATAGTAGTAGTAGCAGCAGAAGTAGTAGGAGCATTAGTTGTAGCAATACCAATACAAGCAGTTGTAGTAGGAGTAGTAGGAGTT
Source organism: Trichopus zeylanicus subsp. travancoricus (assembly GCA_005019695.1). Lineage (NCBI taxonomy): Eukaryota > Viridiplantae > Streptophyta > Magnoliopsida > Dioscoreales > Dioscoreaceae > Trichopus > Trichopus zeylanicus. The sequence goes on from RXID01012342.1 coordinate 35,370, forward strand.
CCAGTAGTAGTAGTCGTGGTGGTAGTAGTGGCAATATTTACAGTAGCAATAGCAGCAGTAATTGGACTACTAGTAGCTGCAGCAGTTGTAATAGTTGTAGTAGTATTAGTAGTAGTAGGAGGAGGAGTAGTACTAGTGCTACTAGTAGTTGTTGTAATAGGAGTCGTAGTAGAAGCATCAGTTGTTGCAGTTGTTGCAATAGCAATAATAGCAGTTGGATTAATAGTAGTAGTGGTAGTAGCAGTCGTAGCAGCAGTAGAAGTAGAATTAGCTGTAGTTGTAGTAGTCGCAATAGTAGTAGCACCTGTAGCAGTAGCAGTAGTTGTTGCAATAGTTCTTGCAGTCGTAGAACCATTAGTAGTAGTATTAGCTGTAGCAGTAGTAGTAGCAGTTTTGGTAGCTATATTGGTAGTAGTAGCAGATGCAAAAGAAGTAGTAGTAGCAGTAGTACCAATTGTAGAAGCAGCAATAGTGATAGTTGTAATGGCAGTAGCAGAAGTCATACTAGTAATAGTTGTAGTGGCAGTGGTAGTTGGAGTAATAATAGGAGCAGTAGTCATAGTAGTAACAATACTTGGAGTAGTAGTAGTAGTAGTAGCGATAGTAGTAGGAGTGGTAGTTATAGCAGTTGTAGTAGCAGTTGTAGCAGTAGTAGCAGTAATTATCATAGTAGTAGTTATAGTAGTGTAGTAGCAGTTGCAGCAGTAGCAGTAGTTGTAGCAGTAGTAGTAGTGGTGTTAGCAGCAATAGTAGTAGTAGCAGTAGCAATAGTCATAGTAGTAGTAGTAGTAATCGTAGCGGCAGAAGTTGTAGGGGCAGTAATAGTAGCAGTAGCAGCACTAGCAGTTGTAGTCGTAGTAGCAGTAGTAGCAGCAACAGTAGTAGTGGTTGTAGTAGTGGTAGTGTTTGTCATAGCGATAGCAGCAGTAATTGGACTAGTTGTAGCTGTAATTGGACAAGTAGTAGTTGTAATAGTAGTAGTAGTAGAAGTAGCAGTATTGGCAGTAGTTGCAATAGTAATAGTAGCAGTTGGAGTAGTAGTTGTAGTGGCAATAGTAGTCGTAGTTGCAGTAGAAGTAGTATTTTCTATAGTAGTAACAGTTGTGGTTGTTGTAGCAGCAGTAGTGGTAGCAGTAGAAGTAGCAATCATACTAGAATTAGTAATAGTATTAGCAGTAGTAGTAGTAGTAGTTGTGGTATTAGTAGTAGTAGTAGTTTCGGTTCCTGTACTGGTAGTAGTAGCAGAAGCAGAAGCAGTAGTAGTTGCAATAGTAGTAGCAGTAGTAGTAGCAGTTATAGTAGTCGCAATAGTAGTAGTGGTAACAGCAACAGTAGTTGTTGTTGTTGCGGTAGCAGTACTTGTACTAGTAATAGTAGTAATAGTAGTAGTAGGAGCAGTAGTACTAATAGTAGTAGTGGTGGTGGTAAGAGTAGTCGTAATAAGAATAATAGTAGGAGAAGTAGTAGTAGGAGTGGTAGTTGTAGTAGTAGGAGCAGTAGTTGTCGTAGTAATAGTTGTAGTATTGAAGCAGCAGCAGTAGTAGCTGTAGCAACAGTAGTAGTAGTAGTTGCAGTAGTAATAGCAGCACCAGAGTAGTCAGAGCATTAGTAGTAGCAGTTGCAGTATTAGTAGCAGTAGTAGCAGTAGTAGTAGTAGTGTTAGTAGTAGTGACAGTATTTGTAGTAGCAATAGCAACAGTTATTGGGCTTGTAGTAACTGTAGCAGTTGTAATAGTTGCAACAGCAGTAGTAATAATTGTAGTAGTTGGTGAGTTAGGTGTTGTAGAGTAACAATACCTAGTAGTCGTAGTAGCAACAACAATAGTAGTAGCAGCAGTAGAATTAGTACAACTAGTCGTTTAGTAGTAGCACTAGTAGGAGTAGTAATAGTAATAGTTGCAGAGTATTAGTAGTAGTAGTAGATGGAGTAGTAGTTGTGGTAGTAGTGGTAGTAATAGTAGTCGTAGTAGAAGTAGCTATAATTGTAGTCCTAGTCATAGTAGTAGTAGTAGTTGTAGCAGTAGTAATAGTAGTAATAGTCGTAGTTGTAGCAGCAGTAGTAGCTATACTAGTAGTAGTAGTTCCAGTAGTAGTAGCTGTGGTAGTAGCAATAGCAGTATTAGTAGTAGAATTACCAGTATTATTAGAGGTAGTAATAGTAGTAGCAGCAACAGAAGTAGTTACAGTAGCAATAGTAGCAACAAGGGTACTTGTAGTGGTAGTAGTAGCAGTCGTAGAAGCCAAAGTAGTAGTATTAGCTATAGTAGTAGTAGTAGCAGTAATAGTAGAACCAGTGGTAGCAGTAGCAGTAGTAGTAGTAGCAGCAGTGGTAGTCATAGTACTACTAGTAGTAATTGTAATAGTAGCAGTAGCAGAAGTAGCAGTAGTGGCGATAGTTGAAGTAGCAATAGTGGCAGTAGGTGTAGTAGTTGCAGAAGCAGTAGCAATCATAGTAGCAGTAGTAGTAGTATTAGCTATAGTAGTAATAGTAGAAGTAGTAATAGTAGCAATAGTTGTAGTAGTAGTATTAGTAGCGGTACTAGTAGTAGTTGTTGTAATAGTAGAGGTACTAGCAGTAGCAGTAGTGTCGGTAGTTGAAGCAGCAATAGTAGTAGTCAGAGTAGTAGTAGCAGTAGCAATACCGGTCATAGTAACACTTGTTGTCGTAGTAGCAGTAGTAGTAGTAGTTGGAGGAGTAGCACTAGTTCTAATAATAGTAGTTGTAATAGTAGTAGTAGTAGCTGTAGTGGCTATAGTTGCAGTAGCAATAATAGTTATCGAAGCAGAAGTAGCAGTAGCAGTAATAGTTGTAGTAGCAATAGCAATCGTAGTAGATAGTGTAGTAGTATTAGATGTAGTTGTAGTAGTAGCTATAGTAATAGCAGCAATAGTAGTAGTAGGAATTGTAGTAGCTATAGTAGTAGTAGTCGAAGTGGCATTTGTAGTAGTATTATAGTAGATGTAGTAGTAGCCGCGTTATTAGCAGAAGCAGTATTAGTAGCTATAGTGGTAGTAGTAGTAGATGCAGAAGTAGTAGCAGCAGCAGCTGTGCCTGTAGTGGTAGCTCTAGTAGTAGTGTTAATAGTAGTAGCAGTAATTGTAGCAGTTGTAGCAGTAGCAATAGTAGTTGTTGTATCAACAATAATAGTAGTACTTGTAGCAGTCGCAGTAGTTGTCCTAGTCGTAGTAGTAGTCGCAGTACTAGTTGTTGTGATAGTAGTAGTAGTAATTGTAGCAGTAGGAGCAGTACAACTAATAGTAGTAGTAGTGGTGGTAAGAGTAGTCGTAGTAGTAACAAGAGTAGGAGTAGTAGTAGTAGTAGTAGTTATCATTGTAGTAGTTATAGTAGTGTAGTTGTGGCAGTAGTTGTTGTATTAGCAGTAGCAGTAGTAGTTGAAAGAGTAGTAGAAGTAGCAACAGTAGTAGTAGTAGCAGTAGTAGTTGAAGCTGTGGTAGTAGTAATAGCAGTAGCAAAGGTAGTAGGAGCAGCAACAGCAGTAGTAGCAGTATTAGTAGTTGCAGTAGTAGTGGTAGTAGTAGTAGCAGTAATAGCAACAGTGGTAGTAGTAATTGTACTAGTAGTAGCAGCAACAGTAGTAGGAGGAGGAATTGTACCAATAGTAGTAGTTGTTCCAATAGTAGTTGTACTAATTTTAGTAGTAGGAGCACTAGTAGCAGTTGGAGTAGCAGTAGTAGTAGTAGCAGCTATTGTAGTTGTTGTAGCAGTAGTAGTAGTTGAAATAATAGCAGTAGCAATAGTAGTAGTAGTAGTAGGTGGAGGAGGGCGAGGATTGGTAGTAGCAATAGTAGTTGTAGTAGTAGGAGTACGAGTAATAGAAGTAGAAGTTGTTATTGTTGTAGTAGTCGTAGCAGCAGCAGTAGTAGTAATACAAGTAGTAGGTGTTGTTGCAGTAGTAGAAGTTGTAGTAATTGTAGTAGTAGTAGTAGTTATAGTTGTAGTAGTAGTAGTCGTAGTAGTAGGAGGAGGAGGAGGACGAGGAGTAGTAGTAGTAGTAGAAGCAGGAGTAGTAGTAGGAGTAGTAGGAGGAGTAGTAGTTGTAGTTGTAGTAGTAGTAGTAGTAGTAGTAGTAGTATTAGTAGGGGTAGTAGTAGTAATAGTAGTAGTAGTAGTATTAGTTGTAGTTGTAGTAGTTGTTGTTGTTGTTGTAGTAGTAGTAGTGGTGGTAGTAGTAGTAGTAGTAGTAGTAGTAATGGTCGCAGTAGTAGCAGTACTAGTAGTAGTTGTTGTTGTTGTTGCAATAGCAGTAGTAATAGAAGTAGCAGTAGTAGTTCAAGTACTAGTAGTTATAGTAGTAGAAGCAATAGCACGAGTCGTAGCAGAAGTAGTAGTTATAGTAGTATTAGCAGTAGTAGTAGCCGTTGTAGTACTAGTAGTAGTAGCAGTAGTTGTAGCAGTAATTATAGTAATAGTAGCAGTACTTGTAGCAGTTGCAGTAATAGCAATAGTAAAAGTAGTCGCATTATTAGTAGCAATACTAGTAGTATAAGTAGCGGTAGTAGTAGCATTAGCAATTGTAATAGCAGTTGCAGTAGTAGAAGTAGTAGTAATAGTTGTTGTAGTTGTAGTAGTGGTAGTAGAAGTAGTCATAGTTGCAATAGTTGTAGTAATAGTAGTAGAGGCCGCAGTACTAGCAATAGTAGTAGTTGTTGTAGTAGTAGTATTACTCGCAGAAGTAGTAATAGTTGTAGTAGTAGTGGTAGTAGTAGCAGCCGCACAAGTAGTACTAGTTGTTATAGTAATGGTAGTGGTAATAGTAATAGTAGTAGCTGTAGTCATAGCAATAGTTGTGGTAGACTTCGCATAGTTAGTAGTTGTAGTAGCAGTAGTAGAAATTGTAGTATTGTAGTAGTGGACAGTAGACAATAGTAACAAATGTAATAGTAACAGTAGTAGTATTAGTAGTTGTAGTTGTACTAGTGCTAGTAGCTCTAATGGTAGCAGCAGTAGTGGTCGTATCAATTGTAGTACTAATAATAGTAGTTGTTGTTGTTGTTGCAGTAGCAGTAGTAATAGTAGTAGCAGTAATAGTAGAAGTTGCAATTGTAGTAGCAGTAGGTGTAGTTGTAGTGGTAGCATTAGTAGTAGTCAGATTAGTCGGAGACGGAGGAGGAGTAGCAATAGCAGTAATAGTTAAAAGTATTAGTAGTAGCAGCAGAAGTAGCTGTTGTAGTACTCGTGGTAGTAGCAATATCAGTTGTAGCTGTAGTAGTAGTAGTAGTGGTAGTAGCGGTAGGAGTAGTAGGAATAATAGTAGTAAGAGTAGAATTGTCGCAACAGTAGTAGTAGTAACAATAGTGGCAGTAATTGTAGTAGTAGTACTAGCAAAAGTAGTAGATGTAGCTATAGTAGTAGCAGTAGTTGTAGTAGTAGTAGAAGTAGTAGAAGCAGTAGGAACAATAGCTATAGTGGTAGTAGTAGCAATAGAAGTAGTAGTAATAGTAGAATTGGTAGAGGTAGTAGGATTAGTAATAATAGTAGCAATAGCAGCAGTAGTTGTAGTAGTAGTAGTACCAACAGTAGTAGATGTAGTAGTAGTAGTAGTAGGAGCAGTAGCAATAGTAGCTGTAGCAGTTGTAGCAGTCGCAGTAGTTGTTGTAGTAGTAGGAGCAGAAGCTGTAGCAATAGTTGTAATAGCAGCAGTAGTAGTAGCAGTAGGAGCAGTAGGTGTAGCCGTAGTTGAAGTAGCAGTAGTAACAGTAGAAGTAGCAGTAGTTGCGGTAGCAATAGTTGAAGTAGTAGTAGTGGCAACAGATCAATAGTCGCAATAGCAGTTTTAGTAGAAGCAGTAGTACTAGCCGCAAAACTAGTAGCCACAGTAGTAGTAGCCATAATAGTAGTAGGCACAGTAGTAGTGGCTACTATATTAGTAGCCGTAGTAGAAGTTGCAGTAGCAGCAGTAGTAGTAGTAGCAGTAGCAGCATTAGTAGTCGTAGTAATCGTAGTAAAAGTAGCAGTAGTAGTAGTAGGATTAGCAGTAGTAGAAATAGCAGCAGCAGTAGTAGTAATTAGTAGTAGTAGTAGCAGTAGTAGCAGTAGTAGCAGTACTGGTTGTTATAGTAGTAGTATGAGAAGTAATGGTGGTAGGAGTAGTGGCAATAGCAGTAGTAGCAGTAGCAGTTGTAATAGTAGTAGTTCCAGTATAATAGTAGTAGTAGTTATAGTAGCTGTAGTAGTAGTCGTCCTAGTTGTATTAGTAGTCATCGTAGTAGTAGTAGTAGACGTAGAGTAAGTCGTAGCCGAAGAAGTACCAGAATTAGTAATATTAGTAGTTATCGTTGTAGTACTAGAAGTGGCAGTAGTAGTAGCAGAAGTAGTAGTAGAAGTAGCTATAGTTGTAGCAGCAGCAGTAGTAGCAGTAGTAGTAGTAGTAGCGATTGTAGCAGTCGTAGTAGTAGTAGTAGTAGTAGTAGTAGTAGTAGTAGTAGTAGTAGCAGCAGGTGCAGTGGCAGCAGTAGTAGGAGTAGAGGCAGTAGTGGTAGCAGCAGTAACAACAGCAGAAGTAGTAGTACTAGTAGTAGTAGTAGTCCTAGTAGTAGTAGTGGTAGTAGCCGTAGTAGTAATAGTAGTAGTAGTAGTAGTAGTAGTAGTAGTAGTAGTAGTCGTAGTAGTAGTAGTAGTAGCCGGAGCAGTAGTAGTTGTCATACTAGCAAGAGCAGTAGTAGCAGCGGCAGGAGTAGTGCCAATAGTACTAGTTGTGGTGGTTGTAGAAGTAGCAATAGTATTAGTTGCACTATTAGCAGTAGATGTTGTAGTAGTAGTAGCAGCAAAAGTGGTAGCAGAAGCAACAATAACAACAGCACTAGAAGTAATAGTAGTACTAGTGATAGTTGTTGCTGTAGTAGCAGTACAAGTAGTAGTAGTTGTTGCTGTTGTAGTCGCAACTGTAGTACCCGCAAAAGTAGTAGATGTAGTTGTAGCAGCAGCAGTAGTGTTGGTGGTAGTGACAAAAGCAACAGTAATTGTAGTAGTATTAGTTGTTGTAGTAGTAGTAGCAGTAGTTGTGGTAGCAGTTGTAGTCGTAGCAGCAGTAGTATAAGAAGTTGTTGTAGCAGTAGAAGTAGTAGTTGTAGCACTAGTAGTAGCAGCAGTTGTAGAAGCAGAAGTAGAAGTAGAAGTAGCAGTAGTAGTAGTAGTTGCCGCAGTAGCAGCAATAGTAGTAGTTGTTATAGTAGCAGTAGTACTTGTTATAGTAATAGCAGCAGCAGTAGTAGCAGTCATAGCAGAAATAGCAGCAGAAACAGTAGTAGTAGTAGAAGCAGCAGTAGTAATAGTCATAGTAACAATAGAAGCAGTAGTAGCAGTAGTAGTAGTTGTAGTTGTAGTAGCAGAAGCTAGAGTTGTAGCAGCAGTAATAGTAGTAGTAGTAGTAGTGGCGGTTGTAGTAGTAGGAGGAGAAGGAGTAGCAGTGGCAGTAGCAGTAGTTGTTGTTGTAGCAGTAGTCATCTTAGTAGCGTATTTGCTGTCGTAGCCAAAGTTGCTATAGTAGCAATAGTAGTAGCAGTAGTAGTTGTCGTAGTCATAATAGTAGAAGTAATAGTGGTTGTAGCAGCAGTAGGGGTTGCAGAAGTAGTCGTAGTAGGAGTAGTAGTAGTAGTAGTAGGAGGAGGAGAAGTAATAATAGTAGTAGTAGTAGTAGTAGTCATCATTGCAGTAATAGCAGTAGCAGTAGTAGCGTCTATAGTAGTAGCACAAGTAGCAGTTGTAGTAGTAGCAGAAGTAGAAGTACTAGTAGTAGTAGCAGAAGTACAAGTTGTAGTAGTAGTAGTACCAGCAGTAGTAGTAGTAAAAGTTATTGCAGTAAACGGAGTAGTAGTAGTAATAGTAGTAGTTGTAGTAGTAGTAGGAGGAGTAGTAGTATAAACAATAGTAGCAATAGAAGCTGGAGTCTTAGTAGCAGCACTTGTGGAAGTAATACCAGCAGTTGTAGCTGTAAAACTAATTGTGGTAGTAGTAGTCGTAGTAGTAATAGGAGTAGTTGTTGTTGTTGTTGTTGTTGTTGTAGTAGCAGTAGTAGTAAAGTAGTAGTAGTAGTGGTGTTAGTAGTTGAAGTGGTTGTAGTAGCAGTAGTAGTACTAGCAGTAGTATTAGCAGTAGTTCTATTAGTAATAGCAGAAGTAGTAGAAGCGGTACCACTAGAAGCAGTAGCAGTTGTAGTTGCTATTGAAGTAGCAGTAGAATAAGCATTTATAGTAGTAGCAGTAGTAGTGGTAGTTCTACTAGTAGTAGAACGAGTAGCAGTAGTAGCAATCGTAGCAGTAGTAGTAGTAGTAGTAGTAGTAGTTGCAAGAGTTGTGGTTATAGTCGTAGTAGCTGTCGCAGCAATAGCAGCATGAGTAGTTATAGCGGCAGTAGTAGTTAGAGAAGCTATTGTAGTACTAGTAGTACTAGTATAAATAGTAGTAATAGAAATGGTAACGATAGTAGTAGTAGTAGCAGTAGTTGTAATAGTAATATACATAGTAGTAGTTGTAGCAGCAGTTGCAAAAGTAGTCGTAGCAGTAGTAATAAAAATGATAGCAATAGCAGTAGCAGTAGTAATAGTAGTAGAAGTAGTAGCAATAGCAATAGTAGTAGTAGTAGTAGAATTAGTACCAGTAGTAGTTACAGTGGTAGTAGTAGTAGGAGAAGTTGTAGGAGTCACAGAAGCAATAGTAGAAGTAGTAGTAGTACTAGTAGTAGGAGTAGTAGAAGCCAAAAAAGAAATGATAGTAGTGGTACTAGTAGCAGTCGTAGGGGTAGTCGTAGTAGCAGCAGTAGCAGTAGTGACAGCAGCAATAGCAGTGGCAGCAATAGTGGTAGTAGTAGTAATGGTAGTAGTAGTAGTAGCGGCTACATGAATAGTATTAGTAGTTGCAGTAGTAGTGCTAGTAGTAGTAATAATAGCCATAGTAGTAGGAGTAGGAGCAGTAGTTGTAATAGTAGTAGTAGTATTAGTAGTAGTAGTAGTAGTAGTTACCGCAGCAGCTGTAGTAGCAGGTGCAGCAGTTGAAATAGTAGTAATGGGAGCAGTAGTAGGTTTATGAGAAGTAGTAGTAGTAGCAGGAGTAGGAGTAGTAGTAGTAAGAGTAGCAGTAGCAGTAACAACTGTAGCATTTGTAGGAGTATTAGTACTAGCAGTAGTGCTAGTTACAGTAGGAGTTGCAGCAGTAGTAGTAGGAGTTGCAGCAGTAGTAGTAGTAGCATTAGTCACAATAGCAATAGTTGTAGGAGTTGAAGCAGAAGTAGTAGTAGTAGTAGTAGTAGTAGTAGTAATAGTAGTAGTAGTAGGAGGAGGAGCTGTAGTTGTTGTAATATTAGTAGCAACAACAGTAGTAGTTGTAGTTGTAGTAGTAGAAGCAGTAGTTGTAGTAATGGTAGTAGTTGAAGTAGTAGCAGCAGTGCTGCTAGTAGTAGTAGTATGAGTAGCAATAGGAGTTGTTGTATTAGTAGTAGCAGTAGCAGTAATAGCAGTAATAGTATTAGTTGTAGGAGTAGTAGTAGTAGTAGTAGTGGTAGATGTAGCAGTAGTAGCAGCAGCAGTAGTAGTAGCAGCAGTAGCAGTAATACTCGTAGTAGTAATAGTAGTAGTAGCAGTAGCAGTAGCAGCAGGAGTACTAGTACTAGCAGCAGCCGCGGTGGCAGGGGTAGCAGCACTAGAGTAGTAGTAGTAGTAGTAGTAGTATGCTACTAATACTACTTCTACGACAACAACAAGAACAACAAAAACTACAACTACTCCAACTTTGGTTCGTGCCACTACTACTACTACTCTTACTCCAACTATTACTACTACTACTCTTACTCCAACTATTACTACTACTACTCCTACTACTCCTACTCGTACTACTGCTAGTACAACTACTACTAGCACTACTACTGCTACTACTACTACTACACCTACTCCTACTCCTACTGCTACTTCTACACCTACGACTACTAATACTACTACCACTAATACCATTACAACTACTTCCACTACTACCACTACTACTTCTACAACTAGCATTCCTTCCATGACAACTACTACATCTGCTATTACTACTACTACTACAACAACAACTACTACTAATACTAGCACTACTACTTCTACTATTATTATTACTGCTACTACTCCAAATACTAGTATTACTACAACTTTTGTTGCTTCTACTACTACTACTACTATGACTCCTGCTATTGCTACTGCAATGACAACCACTACTTCTACTACTATGACTGTTGCTACTACTACTGCTGCTATAACTATTACACTACTACTGCAACTACTTCTACTACTACTACTCCTACTACTATTACTGCTACTATTACTACAACAACAACTACTACTAGTACTTCTACTATAACTACTTCTAACACTTCTACTATTACTACTATTGCTCCTACAACAACTAAAACTACTACTACTACTCCTCCTCCTATTACTACTACTTCTCCTACTACTACTACTTCTAACCTTACTGTTACTATTATTACTACTACCACAACTTCTACTACTACTACAACTACTACTGCGGCAACTACTTCTACTGTTACTAGTACTAGTATTAGTACTACTACTACTACTACTACTACTACAACAACTACTATTAGTACTACTACTACTACTGTTGCTACTAATAGTACTACTACTGCTACACCTATTACCACAAATACTACTACTACTTCCACTACTACTACTATTACAACTACTATTGTTACTATTGCTTCTACTACTATTAGTATCACTACTACTACTGCTACAGCTACTACTATTGCGATTACTACAGCTGCTACTACTTCTATTGCTATTACTACTACTACTCCTACTACTACTTCCATTACTACCCTTACTACTCCTCCTACTACTACTACTCCTACTACTACTACGATTACTACTACAACCCCAGCAACTACCCCTACCCCCACACATACTTCTATTACTACTAGAATTGCTATTGCTGCTGCTACTACTACTACAAAACTACTGCCACTACTTCAGCAACTTCTACTACAGCTGCAGCTACAGCTGCAACTCTTAATATTACAACAACAACAACTACTACTACTACTATTACTAAAACTAATACTACTACTCCTACTACTACTACTCCTACTGCTACTACTACTGCTGCTGCTGCTACTTCTGCTACTCATACTCGAAGTCCTACTCCTAAAACCATACCTTATATTACTTCTACTACTAGAGTTACTACTACTACTATTACTATTACTAGTACAACTATTTCTACTACTACCACTACTGCAACTACTGCTCCAGCTACTACCTCTACTACTACTAGTATTAATACTACTACTGCTACTACTACTACAACTACTATGACTACTACTATTACTACGACCAGAACTACAATAGCTACTAGTACTACAACTACTCCTCCTACTACTACTACTACTTTAACTACTACAGCTACTACTTCTGCTACTACTACTCCAACTCCAACTGCTACTCCTACTACTATTCCGAATACTACTACTTCTACAACAGCTTCTACGACTTCTGCTGCTACTACTACTACTGCTACTACTATTACTTCTACTACTACTACTAGTACTGCCACTCTACTGCTTCTACTACTACTAGTAGTACAGATATTACTACTACTGCTTCTGTTGCTACGGCTACTACTATTGTTGCTACCGCTACTACTACTACTACTACTACTAGTACTCCTACTACAACTAATACCACTACTGCTACTACTGCTACATGTGCTGTTATTGCGCCTACTATTTCTACTACCCCAACTACAGCCATTACAACCACTCCGACTACTGTTACTATTGCTACTACCACTACTCTGATTGCCACTTGTTCTCCTACTCCTACGACTACTACTACTACTATTCCTCCTCCGGCTCGTACGACTACAATTTCTACTATTGCAACTCCTGCTACCACAACTACTACTCCTACTGCAAGTACTACTACTACTACAACTCGTGGTGCCACTCTTACTACTACTACTAATACTAATACTGCTCCAAACACTATTACTCCTACTCCTACTATTACTACTAGTACTAATACTACTGCAACTAATACTACTACTACTACAACTACTACTACTAGTACTACTTCTACTTCAACAACAACAACTACCACTACTACTCCAACTCCTGCTCTTGCCACTACTACTACTCCTCCTACTTCTACTACTGCTACAACTACTCCTACTCCTACTCCTACACGGACTACTGCTTTGACTACTCCTACCCCTACTACTCCTACTATTACTACTATCCCTACTACTACTACTGTTGCAACTACTACTGGTACAACTTTTACTCCTACTACTCTTGCTACTAATGTTGTTGTTGCTGCTGCAACTCCTACTACTACTACTACCATTTGTACTTCTAGTACTACTACTACTGCTACTGCTATTACTACAACAACAACTACTACTAGTAATATTACTACTACTACGACTACTACTATTACTACTACTACTACAACAACCACTATGGCTACTACAACAACAACTACTGCCACTACTACAACAATAACTACTATAGCTACTGATAATCCTCCACCTGCTACTACTACTACAGCTACTACACCTACTACTACTACTTCAACTACTACTGCCACTACTGCTACGACTACTACTAGTAGTACTAATACTATTACCACTCATGCTACTACTACTATGACTACTACAACTACTATAACAATAACAACAACAACAACTACTACTACAACAACAACTACTACTACAAGTACTACAACAACTGTAACTACTACTACTACTACTTCAACCGCTACTTCTACAATAACAACAACAACTACTACTAGTATGAATACTATGACTACTATAACTGCTGCTACTACTACTATTACTAGTGCGACTTCTACTACACTACTTCCATAACTACTTCTATTACTACTACCCATACTCTTCTACCTCTTCAACAACTTCTACTACTTCTACAAATGCAACTACTACTAATACTACTAGTTCTACTACTACCACTACTACCACTACTACTACTACTACTACTCCTACAACAACTACTACTACTCCTACTACTACTACAATCACTACTACTAGTACTACTACTACTCCAATGTCTACTATAATTATTACTAGTTGTAGTACTACTACTACCACGACTAATACTATTATAACAACTACTACTGCTACTATTGCACCTGCTACTACTACTACGACTACAAGAACTACTACTACTACTAATGCTACTGTTGTTGCTACTACTACTGCTACTACTACTCCTCCTCCTCTTGCTACTATTGCTACCTCAACTACTACTGCTACTACTACTAGTACAACAACTACTACTTCCACTACTACTACAACCGCTACTACTACTGCTTTTGCTACTACTTCTACTACTACAACTGTTGCAACTACTACTCCTGCAGCTACTGTTGATATTACTACTACTACTACCACTACTCCGACTACTACTACTGTGGCTACCATTACTACCATGAGTATTACTACTGCAGCAACTACCACTATTACTACAGCCGCTACTACTACTACTTCTGCTATTACTACTACTGCTACTACTACTTCTACTACTTCTACTGCTGCTGCTGCTAAAACTACTGCTACTTCTACTAGTACCCGTACGACTACTACTAGTACTACTATTGCCATTTCTGCTTCGGCTTCTACTACTCCTCCTCCTCCTCCTACTACTACTAGTACTACTACTACTTCTGCTGCTTCTGCTACTCCTACTACTTCTCCTACTACTGTGACTAATTCTGATACTAATCTTGCTACTACTACGATGGCAACCACTATTGCTAACATTTCTATTATTACTACTCGGACTACTAGTACACATGCTACTGCAACTACTACTATGTATACAACTATTATAACAACTACTGCTACACTAATACTACCGCTACTACTTCTACTACGACTATGACTATCACTTCTACTTTTGCTGCTCCTGCTGCTCCTACTTCAGTTCCTACAGTAATTACTACTGCTGCTGCTACTACTACTACTACTACTACAACTGATACTACTTCTGCTACTAATATTGCAACTGCAACTTCAACTACTACAACTACAGCTTCTGCTACTTCTCCTACTACTACTACTTCTGCTACTACTACTAACGCTACTAATGCTACTGATACTACCAGTATTACGACTACTACTACTACTACTACTACTACTACTACTTCTACTGCTGCTGCTGCTGCTGTTGTTGCTGCTACTACTACTACTACCACTACTATTACTACTACTACCAGATTAACATCTACTACTACCACAACTTCTCCTCCTCCACCTGCTACTACTACTACTTCTCCTTCTACGACTACTTCTACAACCACTACTACCACTACAACCAACTGCTGCAACAACTTCCACTACTACTAATACTACTACTACAACAACAACTACTATTACTACAGCCGCTAATGCTGCTGCTACAACAACTCCTACTACTATGATTACTATTATTGCTACAACAACTACTACTACTATTACTACTACTGCTACAACTACTAATGTTATTACTACAATTGTTACAACTGCTATGCCTACTACTATTTTTTCTCCAACTACTATTACTACGACTGCTACTGCCAGTACTGCTACTACTACTCCTACTACTATTGCTACTACAACAACAACAACAACAACAACAACTACTACTACTACCACCACCACCACCACCACTATTACTACTACTACTACTACTACTGCTACTACTACTCCTACTATTCCTTCGACTACTACTACTTCTGCTATGACTCCTACCACAACTATAACTACTACTACTACTACTGGTGGTTCTAATCTTCGTACTAGTAAACTACTACAGCCGCTACTAGTGCAATTACTGCTTCTATTGCAATTACAAATTCTGCCACTACTACTACCACTACAGCTACTACTGCTACTACTACTACTACTGCTCGAACTGCTATTGCTACTATTACTGCTCCTACTACCTCTGCTGATGCTATTACTACTGCTACTACTACTACTATTGCTACTGCTAGTAGTAATGCAACTACTACTTCAACTATTACTGCTACTACAAATACCACAATTGCCGCTACTGCTACTACACTATTACAACTACTACAACGATAACATCTGCTATTGCTGCTACAAGTGCTACTACTACTACTACTACCACTCCTACCACAAATGCTACTACTACTAATCCTACAACTCCTACTATTATTGCTACTTGGACTACTCTTACCACGACTACTACTACTATTAGTACTACTCCTCCTACTGCTACTATTATTGCTCCCATTATTACTACAAATACTACTACCATTGGTACAACTACTACTACCGCAACTACTACTACTATTGCTGCTGCTACAACTAGTACTCTTGCTACTACTCCGACTGCTACTACTACTGCTACTGCTACTACCACTTCTACTAGTGCTACCACTACAGCTACTGCTGCTACTAATACTGCTTCTGCTTTTGCTACAACTACCACTATAGCTACTAATACTACTACTGCTAATACCATTCCAACTATTACTACTACTACAAATACTACTACAAATGGTATTTTTACTGCTACTTCTGCTACTACTTATACTCCTATTACTACTATTGCTACTATTACTACAGCTACTACAACTACTACAGCTCATACTACTACTACTACGACTGCTACTGCTACTACTACTACTAACCCTACAACTATTATTGCTACTACAACTACTGCCACTACTGCTACTACTATTACTGTTACTATTACAACTACTTCTACTAGTACCACAACTACTCTTACAACTACCGCTACTGCAACTACTACTACTACTACTACTACTTCCCCTAGTACTACTTCTACTGCTACTACTATAGCTAATACTATTACTACTACTGGTATGATAGTACTGCTATTGCTACTACTTGTGCTGCTACTACTACTCCTACAACGACAACAACAACTAATGCTACTCCTACTACTACTAGCAGTCCTCCAGCAACAATTACTACTCCAACTATTAGAATAACTACAACTATTGCTTATATTCCTCCTTCTACTACTGCTGCTACAACTGCCACAACTACTACTACTACTATTGTTGTTGTTACAACTGCTACAACAACTACTAGTCCAATTACTGCTATTATTGCTATTAAAAATACTGCTACTACTATTAACAGTACTACTACTACCGCTACTACAGCTACTACTATTGCAACTACTAGTACTGCTACTGCTACTGCTATTGCTCTTACTACTTCTCCTGCTGCTATTACTACTACTACTTCTACTACTACTGTTGCTACTGCTACTACATCTACAACTACTACTGCTACTGCTAATGCCACTACTACTACTGCTACAACTATTGCTACTACTACACAGCCAAGACTACTACTACAATAACCACTGCTACTCCTCGTACAACTGCTAGTACAACAACTACAACTACCACTCCTACTATTATTGGAACTACAACTACTATTGCCACCAATATTTCTACTATAAGTATGACTGCTCCTACTACTACTACTACTGCCGCTACTATTACTATAACTACTTATGTTGCTGCTACTACTACTGATACAACTATTACTACTACTACAACTACTACTATTGCAACTACTACAAATGCTACTACCACTACTACTACTGCTACAACTACTGCTACTATTATTGCTTCTGCTTTTGCTAATACCATTAATGCAGCTACTGATACTGCTACTACTATTACCACTGCAAATATTACTACTAATGCTACTTCGACTGCTACTATTGCTGCTACTACTACAGCTAATACTACTTCTACTGTTACTACGACTGCTACTACCACTACTACTACTAGTCCACTGCTACTATTGCTACTGCAACTACTGCCACTACTGCTACTGCTACTACTGCAACTATTATTACAACAACTGCTACTAGTACTAGTACTACTACTCATCCTACAACTACAACTACTATTTCTACTCCTACTACTACTGCTGCTATTGCTACTACTATTGCTAATACTACTACTGCTGCTGCTACGACTGCTATTGCTACTACTACTACTACTGCTACTGCAACTATTGCCTATGCTACTATAAATTCTGCTACTACTACTGCTACTGCTGCTACTACTACTATAGCTAATACTACTACTACTACGACGACGACTGCTACAAGTACTTCTATTGCTACTATTGCTACTGCAACTCCTACTACTATGATGCTAATAATAGTGGTAGTATTGTTACTATCACTCCTACTGCTACTAGTACTACTATTGTTGCTACGACTGCTACAAATGCTACTGCCACTATTGCTACTACTACGACTACTGCTACTCCTAC
Organism: Trichopus zeylanicus subsp. travancoricus; assembly: GCA_005019695.1. Lineage (NCBI taxonomy): Eukaryota > Viridiplantae > Streptophyta > Magnoliopsida > Dioscoreales > Dioscoreaceae > Trichopus > Trichopus zeylanicus. The sequence continues at coordinate 52,671 of RXID01012342.1, forward strand.
GACTACTACTACTCCTACTACTACTACTGGTGGTACTTCTACTACTACTACTACTACTACTACGGGTACTACTACTGCTACAACAATAGCTTGTACAACTACTATGGGTGCCACTACTACAACTGCTACGGCTATTTCTACTACTACTACTGCTACTACTCGTATTGCTCCTACTACTACTACTTACAAAAAGTACAACTACTAGTGCTAATACTACCGCTATTAATGCTGCTACTACCACTACTACTACTACTACCACAACCACTGCAATAACTACTACTACTGGTAATGCTAATACTACTACTACTACTACTACTACTACCATCATTGCTGCCACTACTACCTCTACTCCTTCTACTACTGTCGCTACTACTACTACTACTACTATTTGTGCTACTGATGCTGCAACTACTACTACTATTGTTGCTGCTACTACTACACCACAACTACTACTGTTGTTACCACTACAACTGCTACTACTGCTGTTGCTGCTGTTGTTGTTGCTGCTACTACTCCAGCCGCTGCTGCAACTACGACTGCAACTACTACGACTATTTCTTCTACTTCTATTACATCTTGTAGTACTGCCACTACTTTTGCTACCACTACCACTACAAGTACTATTACTGCCACTACTACTATTAATACAACTATTACTACTTATGCTACCATTGCTACTACTACTACTACTACTATTAATACTACTACCACTACTGAGATAATAACAATAACAACAACTACTACTATTACTACTACTACTACTACTGCCACTCCAACGCCTCCAACTACTACTACTACTACTACTACTGCTACTAATGCTACTGCTCCTACTAGTGCTACTACTACTACTACTACTACTACTAATCCTATAACTACTACTACAACTACTACTACTCTAGCTGCTACTGTTGCTATTGCTACTACCACTACCACTACGACTAATTCTCTTGCTACTACTGCAACTACTACCACTACGACTGCTACTACTACTGCTACTGCTTATTCTACTACTACTTCTTGTAATACTGCTACTACTTTTACTACTACTACTACTATTACTAGTACGTCGACCACTACTACTGCTGCTACTACTAACACTTCTACTTCTGCTACTACTACTACTATTACAACTACTCTTGCTACTATGACTACTACTGCTGCTACTACTACTACTTCTAGTACATCTCCAACTACTCTACTGCTACAACTACTAGCACTACTACAACTACTATTACTGCTACTACTGCTACTACTACTACAACTAGTAATACTACTATAACTGCTGCTGCTACAGCCTCTCCTACTCGTACTACTACTACGACTACAACTACCACTACTACTACTACTACTACTACTACTACTATTACTACTACTACTATTAGTACTACTACTATGACAACTACTATTACTATACTACTACTCCTAATACTACTACTAATGCTCCTACTAATTCAACTACAACTCCTACTACTCCTACTACTACTACTACTCCTACTATTGCTACTACTCCTGCTACTCCTACAACTGTTACTACTACTACTCCTCCTAATACTCCAACTACTACTGGTACTACTACTTCTACTCCTACTCCTACTACTACTACACTTACTACTACAATTACTATTTTTGCTGCTGCAAATACTATTATTACTACTATCGCAACTACTACAACTGCTACAACTACAAATCCTACTCCTACTACGACAACTACAACAACAACTACTACTATTGCTACGACTACTACTATGTCGAGTACTACTAGCATGGCTACTACTACTTCGAATACTGCTACTCCAACTCCAACTCCTACTCCTACTACTATTATTAAAACTACTACTTCTACTTCTACTGCTACTACTACTACTGCTGCTTCTTCTACTATGCCTACTTCTCCTACTTGTCCAACTATAGCTATTTCTACTACACCCATTACTACAACTTCTACTTCTACTACTACTCTTATTACCACACGTACTCCTACTCCTACTACTACTACAACTACTACTCCTCCCCCGACTACTACTACTACAACTCCTACTCCTTCTACTACTACTATTACTACTCCTACTAGAACTACTACTACTACTACTACAACTCCTACCAGTACTCCGACTACTACAACTACTACTGCTCCTACTACCACTGTTGTTGCTACTACTACTGCTACTAACACTACTAGCGCTACTACTACAAGTATACTAATTGTTACTACTAGTACAACTGCTACTCCTATTACTACTACTACCTCTACTTCTACTACTTTGACTAACTTCTAGTACTATTGCATATGCTACAGTTGCTACTACTACTACTACTACTACTACTACTACTATAATCAGTACTTCAACTACTACTAATCCTACAACCACTGCTACTCCTACGCCTACTCCTACTACTACAACAAGTACCACTACTACTAGTACTAATACTACAACTACTAATACTACTCCTCCTACTCCTTCTCCTGCTACTACTACTACTACTCCGACTCCTATTATACTAGTACTCCAACTACTACTTCTTCACCTACTACCACAACCTCTACTACTACAACTACAACTATTACCACAAGTCCACAAATTTTTTTACTACTACTATTACTACAATAACAACAACAACAACAACTGCTATTAGTACTACTTCTACTACTACTACAATAACAACAACAACAACAATAACTACTATTACTACTACAAGAATAATAACAAGAACAGCTACTACCAGAACAACAACAATAACAACAACAACTACTACTACTACTACTTCTACTACTACTACTACTACTACTATTACTACTACTACAATAATAACAACAACAACTAGTACTCCTCCTATTACTACAAATACTACAACTACTGCTTCTGCTGCTGCTCCTACTAGTCCTACTGCTACTAGTACTACTATTGCTACTGCTACAAGTTCTACTGTTACTACAACTACAATTGCTACTACTACTACTACTAGCGCTACAACAACAACAACTACTACTACTACTACCATTGCTTCTTCTTCTACTACTACTACTCCTATAGCTACTAATACTACTACTGCTAATACCACTGCTAGTACTACTACTAATGCTACAACGACGGCTACTACTACTACAACTATTATAGCTACTACCACTACAGCAACTACTACTGCTGCTGTGCTACTCCAACTAAAACTACTCCTACGACTACGACTACAACTGCTACTATTACAATTACTACTGCTAGTACATGTACTACTCCTCGTTCTACTACTACTACTGGTTCTACTACAACTACTGCTACTTCTGCTGCTACTACTATTGCTACTGCTACTGCTACAGCTGATGCTACTGCTACTACTACACCTAAGCTACTGTTACTGCTAGTATGAATGCTACTGCAACTGCTACTACTACTTCTACTACTACAATTGCTACTGCAACTATTGCCACTTTTGCTATAGCTACTACTACTACTACAACAACAACAACTACTAGTACTAGTACTATTCCTCCTACTATGACTACTAGTACTACTGCTACTACAAGTACTACTCCTAACACTACAACTACTGCTACCACGACTGTTACTGCTACTGCTACTGCTTCTCCTACAACTACTATTCTAACTATAACTATTGCTATTGCCGCTACAACTAGTACTACTACTGCTGCTATTGCTGCTGGGGCTATTACTATTGCTAATAATAGAAGTAGTAGGAGTAGCCATAGTAGTAGTCATAGTAGTAGTAGTGGTAGTAGCAGTAATAGTAGTAGCAGAATAAGTGGTAGTAGTCGCAAAACTAGCAGTTGTAGTAGGAGTAGTAGCAATAGCAGTAGTAGGAGAGGTAGTTGCAGTAGTCATATTAGTAGTAGCAGTAGCAGTAGGAGGAGTAGGAGTGGTAGTAGTAGAAGTACTTGTAGTAGCACTAGCCTAGTAGTTGTCGTAGTAGTATTAGAAGTAGAAGTAGCAGTAGTAGCAGTAGTACAAGTAGTAGTAGTACTAGTAGCAGTAGTAGTAGTCGCAATTGTAGCATTAGTAGTAGGAGTAAAACTGCTACTACTACTACAACTACTAAACCTACTATAACTACTACTACTACTAGTAGCATTAGTGGTAGTTGTAAGAGAAGTAGCAATCGTAGCAATAGTGGTAATAGTAGTTGTAGTAGTATTATTAGTCATAGAAGCAGCAGCAGCAGCAGCTGAAGTAGTAGTAATTGTTGTTGTTGTTGTCGCAGTTGTAGTAGTAGTAGTAGGAGTAAAACTACTAGTAGTACTACTACTAAAACTACTACTACTTCTACTAAAACTACTATTACTACTACAGCTACTGCGGCTGCTACTACAATTACTTCTACTACCCATACTACATATACTACTGTTATTACTACTTCTACAACTACTACTGCTATTGCTACTCCTACAACTACAATTACCGCTACAACTACAACTACTATACCTACAACTACTCCAACTGCTACTACTGCTACTGCTACAAAAACAACTATTACTACTACTACAACAACAACTACTACTACTACTAAAACTGCTACAGCTGTTGCAGCTACTGCTGCTAAAACCACAACTGCCACTACTACTACTCTGCTACTACTGCTACTCCCATTACTAGTGCTACTCCAACTACTACTACCCCTACGACTACTACAACTACTACACCTACTATTACTGCCACTTCTACTAGTGTTGCTACTAATACTACTACTACTCCTACTCCCACTCCCACTACTACAAATACTAATACTACGAGTAGTATTGCTACTACTACTACCACCATTATTATTACTACCACAACAACAACAACAACAACAACTGTTTGTACTAGTACTCCTACTGCTACTAATAATAATACTACAATTACTAAAACAACAACTACTAATTATGCTACAAGTACAGCAACTACTACTGCTACTTCTATTACTGCTGCAATTACAACTGATACTACGACTAGTGCAATTGCTAATGCTACTCCACCTTCGACTACTGCTACTACTACTACTAATACTATTGCTACTCCAACCCCTACTGCTACTCCTACTCCTACTCCTACTCTGACTACTACTACACCTACTAGTACTATAACAAGTACGACTACTATTACGACTACTACAACTACAACCCTTACTACTACTGCTGCTACTACTACTAATCCTGTTGCAGCTACTTCTACCACTATGCCAACTATTACTACTCCTACTACAACTCTCCTACTCCCACTACTACTACATCTCCCCCTCCTCCTCCTACTACTACAACTACTACTACTGCAACAGCTACTATGACAACTACACCTCGTCTTACACCTATTACTACTACTACTACACCTACTCCTACTACTACAACTACTACTCTGACTACTACTACTCCTCCTCCTACTACTACTACTACTACTACTACAACAACTACAACTACTCCTACTTCTATTGCTTCTACTACTCCTACTACTCCTCTAACTACTACTACTACTCTTACTACTACTTATACTCCTACTCCTACTCCTACTACTACTATTACTCGTACTACTACTCCTAGTACTACTACTACAACAACAACTACTACAACTACCTATACTATTGCTACTACTACTACTCCTACTCCAACTCCTACTTCTACTACAACTACAATAACTACTACAACTACTATTACTACTACTGCTACTACTACTACTACTTCTACTGCCCTACTACTGCTATTTAATATTTACTACTACTAGTACTACTACTACTATTGCTGCTGCTACAATTGCAGCTACTACTATTGTTGCTACTACTACGACTGCTACTACTATTACTACTACAACTACAACTACAACTTTTACTGCTATTATTACTACTACTTCTACTACTACTACTACTACTACTACTACTACAAGTACTACTAGTACTACTACTACTACTACTACTACTTCTACGACTGCTTCTACTACTTCTACTACTACTACTATTACTAAATCTGCTACTGCTACTGCTAGTACACTACTACTACTACTACTACACTACTACTACTACTACTACTATCACTACTACCACAACTACTTCTACTGCTACTACTATTATTACAACAACTACTATTACTAATACTACGAGTACTAGTACGAACACTACTACTACTACTTCTACAACAACAACAACAATTGCTACTACTACTACTCCTACTACTACAACTACTACTACAACGACAACAACAACTACTACTACTACATCTACAACTACTACTACTCCAACTCCTACTTTACAATAACTTCTACTACTATTACTCCCACGACTTCTACTACTGCTACCACAGCAATTACAACTACTACTTTTAGTACTACTACTACAAATACTAATACTACCATTACTACTCCTACTTCTAATACTACTCTTACTTCTAGTACTACTAGTGCTGCTACTCCTACTGCAACTATTACTCCTACTACTGTTGCAACTGCTACTATCACTTCTACTAATTCAACTACTAATACTACTACTAATGCTGCTACTTCTATTACAACTACAATTACTCCTATTACTAGTACTACTACTACTCCAACTACTGCTACTACAATTGCTGCTATTACTACTACTGCTACTATTACTACTACCACTACTACAACTACTTATTCTTTTACTACTACTACTACTACAATTACTATTATAATTCCTACTATTACTACTACTATTACTACTACTTCTCCTACTACTTTTGCAACAACTACTACAACTAAAACTACCACTACTACTTCTAGTACAATTACTATGGCTACTACTTCTACTACTGCGACTACTGCTACTACTACTAACATTACTACTTATACTACTGCTACTCCTACTCCAACTCTTACTCCTACTCCAACTACTACTACAACAACAACAACTACTACTACTACAATAATTACTATTAGCTACTAATACTCCTACTTCCACTACTACTACTATAACTATTACTAGTACTACTCCCATTTCTACTACTACAACAACAACTACCACTACTACTACAACTTCTACTCTTGCAGCTAATACTACTCCAACTACTATTACTAGTACTACTACTACTGCTACCACTTTTACTATAACTACTACAACCAATACTACTACTGCTATTACTGCTACTGCTGCTGCTACTTCTTCTATTACTACAACTACTACATCTACTACTACTACTACTACTACAACTTCTCCGACTCCTACTACTAGCACTACTACTACTACTACCAATCCTACTGCAACTCATACTACTACCAATACAATTACAACTACCACTATTACTACGGCAAAAACTATTGCTACTATTACAACTATTACTACACCTACTGCTAATATTACTCCTACTGCTGTTACTACAACTACTGCAACCGCTACTTCTTCTACTACTACCACTACTACTACTGTTATTAGTATTGCTACAACTACAATGACTACTGTTGTTATCATGACTACTACTACGACCGCTGCAGTTACCACTACTATTACTACAACTTCTACAATAACAACAACAATAACTACTATTACTACCACTAGTACGACTACTACTACTACTACTAGTACTACTTGTACCACTACTAGCACCACTACTGTTACTTCTACAACTACTACTGCTGCTTCTATTACTTCTATTGTTACTACTATTATTACTTCTGCTACCGCTTTTACTGCTACACTGCGACCATTACTACTACTACTATAGCTACTACAATATAACTACTACTTCTACTACAACAACTGCGGCTACTACTAATAGTACAACTAGTACAAATACTACTAGCACTATTACAAACAATACTACTACTGCTGCTACAACGACTGCTACTACTGCTACAACAATTGCTACTACTGCTACTGCTGCTGCTGCTGCTACTGCTACTACTACTGCTACTGCTACTGCTACTACTACTACTACTACTATACTACTACTACTACTACTTCTACTACTATTACATCTGCAACTACTACTACTCTAACTCCTACTATTACAACTTCTACTACTACCACTACAACTATGAGTATTCCTACTGCTACCCCTACAATTACAACAACTACTACTACAAATACTACTACTACTGCTGCTACTATTGCTACTCCTAGTGCTACTACGTCTCCCTCTACTACTACAACGACTACTACAACTTCTTCTACTTCAACTACTAATACTACTACTTCTATTACAACTACAACTGCTACTACTAGTACTACGACAACTCCAACTCCAACTATTACAACTTCTACTGCTACTACTACTACTACAACTCCTGCGACTACTCCTACTGCTACCACTAAAATTACAGCTACTACTACTACGAATACTACAACTACTATTACCACTCCTCCTACTAATACTACCCCAACAACTATCACTACTACTACTACTGCTACTTCTTCTACTACTACTACCGCTAATACGAATGCTACAACAACTACTACCCCTACAGCAACAACAACAACAACTACTACTAATACTAATGCCACTACTCCTACTGCTATTACTACTATTACAAATTCTGCTACAACTTCTACTACCTCAACTACTAATACTACTACTTCTATTACTAATACAACAACTACTACTACTCTAACTACTACTACTACTATTACTACTACCACTACTGCTACTACTACTTCTTCTTCTACTACTACTACTGCTACTACTACTACAATTGCTACTATTACTACAACAACTACTACTTCTGCTAATATTTTTGCTACTACTACAACAAGTAATACTAGTACTACAACTGCTATTACAACTATAACTACTAGTCTTACTACTACTACGGTGACTGCTTCCACAACTACTAGTGCTACGTGTACTACTGCTACTCCTACTCCTACTACTACAATAACTTCTACTACTACTATTACTACTATTACTAGTCACTCCTAATACTCCTACTTCTTCTACTACTACAACAACAACAACTACTACTCCTGCAACTACTCCTACTCCTAATACTATTACTAGTAGTGCTACTACTGCTACCACTTCTGCTACAAACTGCTATTGCTGCTGCTACTACTTCTACTGCGACTATTACTATAGCTACTACTACTACTTCAGTTATTACTACTCCGAGTCCAACTCCTACTCCTACTACTACTACTACTGTTGCTGCTGCTGCTACTACTACTACTATTACTAATCCTAATACTCCTACTACTACTTCTACTACTATTACTACTATTACAACTACTACGACTATTATGACTACTACTACTACTACTCCTCCTCCTCCTCCTCCTAACAATTGTGCTACTACTACTACTACTACTACAACAATTGCTATCACTGCGACTACTACTACAATTTCTATTATTGCGGCTACTACTACAACTATTGCAAATATTGCTACTACTGCTGCTACTACTACTACTGCTACTACTACTACTACTACCACACCACCACCACCACCACCACCAACCACCACTACTACTACTACTTCTACTACTCCTACTATCAGCTAGTATACCACTACCTACTACTTAGTACTACTACTTCTGCTACTGCTTACTACTATTGCTGCTACTACAATTGTTGCTGCTTCTCCTACTACAGCTGCTACTACTACTATTACTACTACTACTACTATAACTACCAATACAATTATATATACAACTACTACTACTCCTCTTACTGCTGCTATAGTTGCTACAACAACTACTACTATTGCTACTGCTACAACTAGTACTACTACTACTACTACTAATACTACAACTATTACTGCTACTATTACTGCTACTGCAATAACTATTGCTGCTACTAGTGCCACTACTACAACGAATACTAATAGTGCAGCTACTACTACTGCTATTGCTAATACTATAGCAACAAGTACTAATGCTACTGCTACTACTACTGATACAACTAGTGCTACTTCTACTACTTTTGTTACTATTACTATAACTACTACTGCAAGTACTACTGCTAATACTACTACTAATACTACTACTCCTACACTACTATTCCTACTACTAATGCTACTACTTCTTCTATTCCTACAACTACTATGACTATTGCTATTGCAACAACTAGTATTACTATTTCTACTACTAATACTGCTACTACTATTGCTACTATTACTACTACTGCTGCTACGGCTATTACTGCCACTGCTACTACTCTTGTGACTGCTACTATTACTGCTGCTGCTACTACTACTTCTACTTCTGCTACTATTATTACAACTGCTACTGCTGCTACTAGTGCTAATACTACTACTAATACAACCGGTACTACACTACTACTACTATGGCTACTCCTACTACTGCTATTGCTACTACTATTAGTCCTACTACTACAACAGCTACTACTATTACTACTGCTGCTCCTACTCCTGCTGCTACTCCTACTATTACTATTATTGCTATTTCTACTACCACAACTGCCACTACTGCTACTACTACTGTAACTTTTGCTACTATTGCTCCTAATGCTACCTCTGTGGTTATTACTCCTAATATTTCAACTACTACTACTAATACTACTTCGACTACTATGACACTACTACTACTGCTGCGACTCCTAATGTTCCTGCTAGTGGCACTATTGCTACTACTACTATCACTACTACTAGTTCTACTACTCCTACTACTACTACTCGTACTACTACTACTACCACGACTTTTCTTACTACTGCTACAACAACAACTACTACTGCTACTACTACTCCAAAAATTCCTACATCTACTCCTACTACTATAGCTACAACTACTACTGCTACTACTCCCACTACTACTCCTAGTACAACTACTACTGCTACTACTACCATTAGTACAACTACTACTCCTACTACCACTATTGCTACTACCACTACTGCTACTACTACTACTACTTCTACTACTACCACTACTTCCGCTACTGCTACTAGTACTGCTACTACTATTCCTACTACTAGTAGGAATACTCCTACTACTACTTGCACTACTGCTACAATAACAACAACAACTACTACTATTGCCATGACTACAACTACTACAACTACAACAACTACTACTCCTAGTACTACTTCTACTACTACTACTACTATTACTCCTGCTACTTCTCTTTCTACTACTACAACTACTCCTACTCCCATAACTACTGCTACTAGTACTACTATTTCCACTACTACTACTACTACTACCACCACCACCACCACTACTACTACTACGAGTACAACTATTGCTACTTCTGCTATTATGACTGCTACTACAACTATTATTACTGCTGCAATTACTACTGCTGCTAATACTACTGCTACTACTACTACTGCTACAGCTACTACTACTACTACCACCACCATTGCTACAACTACTACTTCTACTACTACTACTACACTACTATTGCAACTACTACTATTACAACAACTATTACTACTGCTATTACTGGTTCCATTCCTACTACTAGTTATACTGCTGCAGCTGCTACTACTCCTAATACTCTTCCTACTACTACTGCAAATACTACCACTTCTACTATGACTATTGCTTCCACTACTATACTGCTGCTACGGCTCCTACTGCCAATCCCACATCTACTACTACTACTGCAACAACAACTGCCACAACAACTACTATAACTGCTACTGTAACTACTACTCCTAATACAACAACTGCTACTACTACTATTACTACAACTTCGACCACTCGGTTGCTATTACTACTACGACTACTACTACTACTACTACACTCACAGCTACTGTTGCTACTAATGCTGCTACTTCTACTGCTACGATAACTCCTAATACAACTACTACTGACGCAACTACTACCAATACTACTACTACAACAACAACAACTACTACTAATACTCCTACTCCTACTACTACAACTATTGCTACTCCTACTACTACTTATAGTATTGGTACTGCTACTGCTACTACTACTACTACTGCAACTACAGCTGCCATTACTACTCCTACTATAGCTACTATTATTACTACAATAACTACAGCTAATACTAAAGCCACTGCTAGTACTGCTTCTATTACTACTACTACTACTGCTAACGCTACTACCGCCACTACTCCTACTACTACTACTACTATGACTACCACTATTCCTACCACTACTACTACTACTACAACTTCTACTATTGCAACTACTACCACCATTGCTACTACTACTACATCTACTGCTACTGATGCTATTGATACTGCTACTACGACTAATTCTGGTACACCTACTGCTACTGCCAATACTGCTACCACATCACTACCACAAGCACTACTACCACTACCACTACTACTACTACTACTACTACTACTACTGCTACTGGTACGACCACTGCTAGAACTACTGCTACTACAACAACTATTGCTGCAATTACTACCACTACGACTAGTACTACCACTACCTCAACTACTATTACTACTGCTGCTACTGCTACTACTACTACTATTACTACTACTCCTACTACACAATAACTACTACTACTACCCCTACTATTGGTACTGTTGCCACTACTGCTATTATTGCCACTACTGCGGCTATGACTACTCCTACTACTTCTCCAACTACTAATGCTATTACTACAGCTACTGCTACTACTCCAACTGCTACACCTCGTATTACTTCTCTACCAGTACTGCTACAACTGCTGCTACTGCTACTACGACTACCACCAATGCTACTAGTACTACTACCGCAAGTACTACTACTACTACTATTATTGCTACTGCCACTACTATTGCTACTATTACTACTACTACTACTAGTTCTACTGTTGCTACGACTACTACTTCTACTATTCCTCCTACAACTACTGCTCCTACTACTACTCCTACTACTTCTACTACTATTCCTACTACTACAACTACTACTGCTTCTCCTACTACTACTGCTTCCACTGCTACTATTGCTGTTACTACTACAACAACAACAACAACAACTACTACTACTAATATTACTACACTACTACAACAACGGGTAATACTTCTACTAATACTATTCCTCCTACTATTACTGCTACTGTTACTACTACTGCTACTACTACTATTACTACTACAACTACTATTCCTCCTACTAGTACTACTGCTATTACTACTACAGCTACTACTGTGATTATGACTACTACTACTCCCCAACCTTCTACGACAACTGCTACAACAATAACTACTATTACTACTACAACTATTACTGCAACTACTGCTACTGCTGCTGGTACTACTATTACTGCTACTATTAGTGTAACTGCTACTATTGCTGCTACTACTACTACTGCTACTACTTCAACTACTGCTACTACTACTACTGCTGCTAACACTACTACTACTAGTACCACTACGACTACTATCATACTACTACTGCTGCTACTCCTAGTACTACTCCTACTACTACTCCTACTACTACTCCTACCACTACGGCTACTACTACTCCAACTACTCCTCCAGCTACTACAACAACTACTATTACTCCTACTTCTACTATTACTGCCACTACTCCAGCTACAACTACTACTACTCCTGCTACTCTTACTACTATTACTACTACTACAACTGCTATTGCTACCACTACCCCTACCGCAACTACAATTAGCACTACAACAACTACCGCTACTATAGCTCCTACTATAACTACTGCTACTATTAATACTGTTGATGCTACTACTACAACTACTATTGCTACTTCTACTACTCCTACTACTCCTCCTACTATTACTGCGAAGACTACTACTCCTACTGGCACTCTAACAACTACTACTGATACTACTACTACTGCTACTACTGCTCTGACTATAACTACTACTACAACTATAACTACTACTGCTGCTGCTGCTGCTACTACTCCAGCTACTCCTACAACAACAACTACTACCACTACTAATACTACTACAACTACTACTACTATTCCTGCTACTACTAATACCACTACCACTATTGCTGCTGCTCTACTGCTACTCTTGCTACTGCTACTACTGCTACACTACTGCTACTACTCCTTGTACCACTACTGTTACTACTGTTGCTACTATAGCTACTACTCATACTTCCACTGCAATTGATGCTCATCCTATTACTGCTACAGCTACTACTTTCACTACTACTACTACTAGTCCTCCTACTGCTACTAGTACTACTAGTACTACGATAACTATTGCCATGACTGCTACTACAGCTGCTGCTAGTACTCCTACTATTTTGGCTCCTGCTACTACTACTACAGCTGCTGCTGCTACTACAACTACTACTGCTACTACTACAACTACTACAACTCCTACTACTACTGCCGCTGTTACTACTACGACTGCTCCTACAACAACTACTACTACCACAATAACAACTTCAACTTCTACTAGTACTTACTATTACTCCAACCACTAGTACTTTTACAATAACTACTATTGCTACTACTGCTACTGCTACTGCTCCTACTACTACTATGGCAACTACTACTACTACTTCTTCTACTACTACTACTCATACTACTGCTAGTACTACTACTACTAGGACAACTACTGCTACTACTACTACTATTACAGCTGCTGCTGCAGCTAGTACCACTACTACTACTAATGCCACTCGACATACGACTACTATAATTGCTACTACTACAACTAAAACTACTGCTACTACTGCTACTACTGCTACTACTGCTACTATTACTACTACTATTGTTGTTAATGCTACTACTACAACTATTACTGCTTCGACAACTATAACTACCACTACTCCTTCTACTACTGCTAATGCTACTGTTAGGACTACGACTACATCAACTACTACTCCTGAAACTCCTCCTACAACAAATACTACTACCATAACTACTGCTGCTGCTGCTAATACTACTATTACTATCGCTACTGCTGCTGCTGCTACTACTACCGCTATTATTGCTGCTGCGGCTACTACTACCACTATTGCTGCTGCTACTACTAGTAAAACTATTGCTAGGATTGCTACTACTGTAATTACTACTGCAACCGCTACTGCTGCTACTATGGCTGTGGCTACTACTACCACCACTACTACTACTATTACTGCTCCTACTGCTACAAGTACTACTACAATGACAACTATAGCTACTAAGACCACTGTTGTGCTACTAGTACTCCTACGACTATCGTTACTACTGCTACTACAACTACTAATGCTGGTGCTGCTATTGCTCCGACTACTACAACAACTACAACTACTGCTCCTATTACTTAGTTACTACTACTACTGCGACTACTGCTACTACTACAACTGCTACAACTATTGCCACTACTACTACTACTACTTTTGCTTTTATTTCGGCTACTACGACTACTACTGCTACTTACTACTACTGCTACTACTGTTACGACTACTACAACCACTACTATCACTACTACCACTACTACTTATTACTACTACTACTGCTACTCCTACTCCTACTACTATTACTATTACTACTACATATTACTACTGCTTGTACTACTACTATAGCTATTGTTGCCACTCCACAAACTACTACCACAACTACTCCTACTACGACTAGTGCTACTACTACAACTACTACTACAACTACTACTACAACAATTGCTACTACTACTACTACTTATTATAACTAGCCCACCCACAACTATGGCTAGTACTAATACTGCTACTGCTACTACTACTGATATTGTTGCAACTACTATTGCTACATCAACTATTACTACTATTACTACTACTCCTTCTACTGCTACAGTAGCCATAACAAAAACTAATACTGCTACTACAACAATAACTACAATTAATACTACTACTACTACTACTACTTCTACTACAACTATGACTGCAACTACTATACTACTAAAACTACCACTACTACTGCAACTACAGCTACTACTGCCAATACAGCTATTACTGCTACTACAGCTATTATTGCTGCAGCTACAACTACTATTACTACTACTCCTCCTACTACTACTGCAGCCACTATTACTACTAATATGAATACTACAATAACTAGTACTACCGCAACTACTACTTCAACTACTATTGCTACCACTACTACTACTGCGACTACTACTACCACTACTACAACTACTACTATGCTACTGCTACTATTACTACAACAACAACTACTACTGTTGTTGCTACTACTACTTCAACTGCTACTACTGCTACAGCTACTACTACAACAACTACTGCTGCTGATACTACTACTACTACTACTACTACTCCTACTCCTATTACAACAACAACAACTTCTACTACTGTAACTACTACTAGAAGTACTAGTACTACACTGACTACTAGTACAATTCTTACTACCACTATCCCTACTACTACTAGTACTACTACACTAATACTAACACAACTGCAACTATGCCAAATGCACTACTACTGCTAGTACTACTACTTCGACTACTACTACTACTACTATGCATACTACCACACCTACTGCAACTACTACACCTACGACTACTGCTACTACTACTACTGCTGCTGCTACAAAATACTACTACTACTACTATTACTACTTCTATTATTACTACTACTACTGCTACTGCTACCACTCCTACTACTACTACTACTACAACTAAAACTCCTCCTCCTACTACTACTACTACTGTTGCTACTCGTACTACTATTGCTACTACAAGTACTACTACTACTACAATTACTACTACTACTACTGCTACAACAACTACTACTACTACTACTACTGCAGCTGCTGCTGTTGCTATTGCTACTACTATTATTGCTGCATCTACTACTACTGCTGCTACTACTAATAGTGCTACTGTTAGTACTGCTACTACTGCTACTACAACAACTACTGCTATGACTACTACTACTACTTCTGTTTGTACTATGATTACTGCTACTACTCCTACCACTCCAACAACAGCCAATACAGCTACTCCTACTACTCCTCCTACTACTACAGGAACTACTACTACTCCTACTATAGTTATTACCGCCACTACTCCTACAATTACTCCTACAATTACAACTACTACTACTAGTACTACTCCTACTCCTACTACTACTATGGCTACTACTACTACAATAACTACTCCAACTAGTACTACCACTACAACTACAACTACTACTACAAATACTGCCACTACTGCTATTGATTCTACTACTACCTCTACTGCTATTGCTTCCGCTACTCCTACTGCTCCTCCTACTACTACTGCCATAACTACTAATCGTACTACTACTATTACCACCACTACCCCTATTGCAGCTACTACTCTGACTACTACTCCTACAACAACAACAACTACTACTGCTACTATTACTACTACTACAACTACAACTACTATTACCACTACTGCAGCAGCTATTGCTACTGCTGCTTTTACTACTACTGCTACTACTGCTACAACTACTATAGCAACTACTACCACTACCACAGTAACTACTACTACTACTACTACTACTACTACTGCAGCGACTACTGCTACTACTAATGCTACTACTGCTACTACTCCTACTACTACTGCTACTGTTGCTACTATTCCTTCTACCACTACTGCTTATAGTAGTACTACTATTGCTTCTACTACTACTAAGCCTATTACTACTATCACTACTAGTACTACCCCTCCTACTGCTACTAGTACTACTACCACAATGATAACTATTGCCACTACTACTGCTGCAGCTACTGCTAGTAGTCCCACTATGTTCTCTCCCGCTACTACTACTACTACTACTAATACTGCTACTGCCAGTACTACTACAACTACCCATACTACCAAAATTACTAATACTACTACTACTACTGCAACTACTGCTACTACCAATAATATTACTGCTACAGCCATTGCTGCTACCACTACGACTACTACTACAACAACTACTGCTGCTACTACTACCGTTACTACTACTACTACTACTACTACTATTGCTCCAACTACTGCTATTACTAATTCTACAAGTACTGTAGCCACCACAATTGCTTCTACTACTACTACTACTTCTACTGCTATAACAATTACTACTATAGCTACCACTGCTACTACTATTACTAATACTAGTACTATAACTAGTATTACTACTGCTACAGCTATTCCTACTACTATTTTTGCAACTACGGGCTACTACTACTATAACTACTACCAATACCAGGACTACTATGACTTCTACTACTATTGCCACTACAACAACTACTACTACTACCACTACTGCTACAAGTGCAACTATCGATACAACTACTACTACTGTTGCGGCTGCTACTACTACTATTACTAATACTATTGCAACTGCTACTACTGTTATTACTACTTCTGCTAGTACTGCTACTACTATTATTACAGCTGTTGCAACTAGTACCACTACAACTGCTACTGCTACTACTAGGACTACTGCTACTACTATTGCTGCTACTACTACAACGGCTACTGCTACTAGTACTACTACAACTATAACAACTTCTGCTACCACTAACACTATTACTGCTACTCCTACTAGGTCTCCTCCTCCTACTACTACTACAACTACTACTGCTAATATTAGTACTAATACTACTATCCCAACAACTAAAACTACTAATAATACTACTACTTCTACTACTATTGCTACTATTACTTCGACTACTACTACCACTACTACCACCACTACTACTACTGCAATTACTTCTACTACAACTACCACTCCTACTACTACTACTGCAATTACTTCTACAGCAACTGTCACTCCTACTACTCCTACTATTACTCCTACTGCTACTACTACTCCTACTTTTACTACATCTGCTACTACTACTGCTACTACTTTGCAGCT
This sequence comes from Trichopus zeylanicus subsp. travancoricus, assembly GCA_005019695.1. Lineage (NCBI taxonomy): Eukaryota > Viridiplantae > Streptophyta > Magnoliopsida > Dioscoreales > Dioscoreaceae > Trichopus > Trichopus zeylanicus. The sequence goes on from RXID01012342.1 coordinate 71,300, forward strand.
ATTACTACTAATATTGCAGCTACTAGCAGCAGTACTACTACTACGGCTAGTACTACAACAACAACTACTACTACACTACTACCACTGCTGCTGCTACCACCACCACTACTACTACTGTAACAAACTACAACTACTAATAGTACAACACTACTACTGCTTTTGCTACTGCCGCTACTACTACTGATACTACTGCTACTACAACAACTACGACTACAACTATTGTTGTTGCCGCTACTACTGCTACTACTACAACAATTGCTACCACTACTGCTACTACTACGACTACTACTTCTGCTACTACTAGTACTACTACAACTGCTATAGCTACTATTACAACAACAACAACTACTACTACTACTACTATTGCTGCTGCTACTACAACTTCTTGTCCTACTAATTTTACAATTTCTACTACTACAGCTACCAGAGTTACTGCTACTTCAACTAATGCTACTGTTGCTACTAATACTACCGTGAATACTAGTATTACTATAATAGCTACTACTAGTACAACAACTACTACTACAACTAGTGCTACTTCTATAACTATTCCTACTACTACTGCTACTACTACAACTAGGACTGCTACTATAATTACATTTGCTACTATTGTCTACTATCAATACTTCTACTTCCACTACCACAACTGCTACGACTTCTACTACTATTACCACTACAACTACTACTACTACTACCATCACTTTGGCTACAACAGCTACTATTGCCACAACTACTATGACTACTATCACTACTAATGCTACTGCCATCGCAACTAGTGCTACTACTACAACTACAACTACTAGTAATATTTCTGCTACTACTACTGCTATTATTGCTACTACAACTACTTCTCTACTGCTACGACTATAGCTGCTACTACTAGTACCACTACAAGTGCTACTACTGCTACAAGGACTATAGCTACAGCTACTGCTACTATTACTACTACAATAATAGCTACAGCTACTACTGCTACTACTACCATTACTACAACTACTCCCACCACTACTACTACTACGATTATTGTCACTAATACGAATACTATTACTACTACTACTACTACAACACCTTCTTCTGCTACTACTACTACTACTACTAACACTACTACTACTACTTCTCCTACTTCTGCAACTGCTATTATTGCCACCACTGTTACTACTGGTACCATTGTTACTACAGCTACTACTGCTACTACAACTACTACTACCACTACGACTGCTACTGCCGTTGCTACTACTGCTACTACAACTTTTCCTACTACTACTACTGTCAATACCACTATTGCTACTACTACTATAGCAACCACTACATCCACAAGTATTGCAGGGACTACAACGACAACTGCTACTAGTACTACTACAACTTCAACAACTACTGCTACTACTATTATTGCTACTGCTACTACTACTACTACCCCAACTACTAAAACTACTAATACTACGACTGCTACTACTGTTGCTACCTCTACTACTACTACTACTACTACTACTTCAACTTATACTGCCACTGCAACTACTATAATTATTTCTGCTACTACTGCTTCGCCTACCACTACTACTACTACTTCTGTTGTCACTACTCCAACTAATACTACTAGAACTACTACTCGTACTCCTACTCCCGCTACTACCACCACCACCACCACTACTGCTACAACTACTACTATTGCTATTATAACTACTATGGCTACTACTAGCAATACTCTTGCTTCTGCGGGTACTTCTACTACTACTACTACTACTACAACAACTACTGCTACAACTACTACAACTTGTACTACTACCACTACAACTACTTTTGTGGCTACTAATACTTCTAATTTTACTATTACTAATATTACTACGACTGCTACTTCTGCTACTACTACTGCAACTATTGCAACTACTGCTACTACTATTAATTCTACTTCTACTACCGATCATATAACTACTACTACTGCTAATACTTCACCTACTACAACTACTGTTACTACTATTACGGTTAAAGGTACCACTAATATTTTTTCTCATACTGCTAATAATACTTCTATTACTATAGCTATTACTGCTACTGCCACTACTACTACTATAATTACTACAACTGCTACTACTGCTACCACTTCTATGACTGCTACAACAGTTACTACTGCTACTACTATTACTACAACATCTATTAATCTTAGTAATACTACAAGTAGTAGTACTACAACAACAATAACAACTACTACAATAGCTAATATTACTACTATTGCTGCTACTTCTGCTGCTTCTAGTACAACTACTTTATCAAATAATACTACTTCTGCTACTAATATTGCTATTGCTGCTACTACTACTGCTATTACTATTGCTAATACTACAACTACTATTGCTACTACTAATATGACTACTACTATTAGTACAACTGCTGCTGCTGCTAGTGCTACTACAACTAGTACCACCTCGACCGCTACTACCATTACTGCGACTACTATTATGGTTACTGCTCCTACTACTACTTCTCCTTCTACAACTACTGTTGAAAATACTACTTCTATTACTTTCGCAAAAACTACTACTGCTACTACTATTACGACTACTACAACTACTGCTAGAACTACTCTTGCCACTACTACTACTACAACAACTGCCACTACCACTTCTTCAACTACTAGTACTACTACTACTACTACTGCTACTATTGCTACAACAACTACTACTGCTACTGTAGCTAATACTGTAACTTTTGCTACTACTACTGCTGCTGCTGCTGCTACTACTACTAGAACTATTTTTGCTACTGCTACAAGTGTTACAACTACTACAACAAGTACAACGACTGCTACTACTATGGCTACTACTACTATTGGTACTACGACTACTACCGCTACTACTACTACTACTACTACTACTACTACTACTACTACTACTACTACTACTACTACTACTACTACTAATACTACAACAACTACTACTACAACTTTTACTACTACTGCTAGTACCATTGCTACTACTATTGTTATTTCTACTACCACTTCTCCTATTTCTACTACTTTTGCTACTGCTTCTGCCACTACTACTGCTGCTGCTGTTACTACTACCACTAATGCTGCTACAATTACTACTACAACTATAACTACTACTGCACTACTATTACTATTGCTATTGCCGCTACTACTGCTACTAGTATGACTACTGCTGCTACTACATTACTGCTACTATTGCAAATGCCACTACAATAGGTACCACTACAAAAATTGCCGCTACTACTGCTACATCTATTGCTACTACTTCTACTGCTGCGATGACCATTAAAACTACTGTAACTACTACTGTTGCTGCTACTACTATTGCTACTACAACTACTTTGCTTACTTGCTTTACTATTGATATTACTGCTACCGCTACTCCGACTAATGCTACTATTGCTACTGATACTACAGCTACTACTAGTATTACTATGACTACTACTACTACTAGTTCTACTAATACTACTATTAGAACAACTACTTCTACTACTACAACTACTACTTCCACTATTACTACTACAACTGCTACTCCCACAACTTCCTCTAATATGGGCTACTACTTCTATTGCTACATCCACAACCACAACTACTACGACTTCTACAATTACGACTACTGCTACAACTACTACAACTACTATCACTACCACTACTACTTCTGCTGCTGCTACAATAACTACTGCTAATGCTACTGCTATTACTCCTATTACAACTACTGCAACAACTGCTACTACTACTACTACATCTACAACTACTGCTACTATGGCTGGTACTACTAGTACCACCACTACTGCTACTTCAACTACTACAACTATTGCTAGTACTACAGCTACTACTACTACAACGGCTACTGCTACTGCTAATACTACTGCTACTACTACTACTACAATTACTACTATTGCTACAACTAGTACTACTACTACTACTACTACTACAACAACTACTACCACTACTACTATTGCTGTTTATACAACCGCTACGGCTACTGCTGCTACTAACGCAACTACTGCTATAACTATTACTTCTGCTACTAACGCAACTACTACTAACTGCTAACTGCTAACTGCTGCTACTAACGCAACTACTACTTCTGCTACTATTTCTGCATCTATTACTTCCACTATAGCTACTACTATAAGTTTGACCTCTACTACTAGAACTACTACTAATACTACTACTACTTTTACTATAACTAGTAATACAACTACAACTCCTTCCATTTATGCTGCTACTACTAGTACTACTTCAACTACGACTACACTACTACTCCCGCAGCAACTACTGCTTCTACAACGATTACTACTACTCCTGCTACTACAACAACAGCAACAATTACTACTACTACTACTTCAACTTCTCCTCCTCCTACTAATCCTACTACTATTGCTCCTATGACTACAACTACTACTGCTGCAGTAACTACTAGTACTAGTACTACTACTAATACTATTACTACTCCTGCTACTACTTCGACTAATGCTACACGTACAAGTACTACATCTGCTATTACTATGACCTCTGCTGCTACTGCTACTAATACTACTCAAAATACTACTACTATTGCAACTACTACACCTACTATTACTGCTATTACTACTACTAGTACACCTACGACTACAACTACTGCAACCACAACTACTACTCCCCCTCCTACTACTACTATAACCACTACAACCACCATAGATACTCATGCAATGACTGCTACTACTACTACCTCCACTACTTCTATTATTGTTGCTACTCCAACTACTAGTACTACTCCTGAACCTATTATTACTTCTAATACTACTACCGCAACTACTTCTACAGCTGCTACTACTACAACAACCACTACTATTGCAACTTCTTGACCTACTACTACTGCTACTACATGTCCTACTACTAGTACTACTACTACTACAATAACTCGTGTTGCTAATACTACTACTACTACTACTACTACTACAACTACTGCTGCTACTACTACCTACCTTACTGCTATTGCAACTGCTACTACTATTGCTATTACTATTACTACTACTACTACTACCACTACTAATACTATTACTACTACTATTATTACTACTGCAACTACTACTATGACTGCTAGTACTACAATAACTACTACTACTATGACTACTACTAATACTTCTACTACTAATACAACTCCAACTACCACAACTATTGCTACTAGTACTCCTACTGCTACTAATACTACTACAACTACTACTGCTCCAACCACTATTACTACTACTCCTCCTCCTACTACTACTACAACCAGTATTGCTAACCCTGATACTCCTTCTACTACTGCTGCAATAACTACTTCCACTACTACTTCTGCTGCTTTTATGCCTACTACAACAATTACTACTCCAACTATTACATCTACTATGACTACTAATACTACTATGACTATTACTACTAGTACTACTATTCCTAGTACTACAACTACTACTTCTACTACCACTACTACTACTACGGCTACTACTACTGCTACTGCTGCTACTCCTACTACTACTAGTACTACAGCTACTACGATTATCACTATTACTACTCCTACAACCACTACTACTACAACTACAACGACTACTACTACTACTACTACTACAACTACTACTACTACTACTGCTGCTGCTGCTGCTGCTGCTGCTGCTGCTGCTGTTGCTACTGCTGCTGCTGCTGTTGCTACTGTTGCTGCTGTTGCTGCTACTGCTACTGCTAGAACTATTGCTACTACTATGATTACTACTGCCACTACTACTACTCCTGCCACTATTACTACTGCTACAACTACTACAGCTACTATTGGTGCTGCTACTACTACCACAACTGCTGCTGCTGCTGCTCTTGCTACTCCAATCACCACTACTACTACTACAACTACTGCTACTACTATTGCTACTAATGCTACTACTATTACTAGTAATACTACTCTTACTACTAGCGCAACAACTACTACTAGTACTACTATTACCCCTAATGCAACTACTACTACTGCTACCACTATGACTACTACTACTACTACAACTAATACTAATACTACTACATCTACTACTACTACTATAACTTCTACTTCTACTATTCCTACTCCTACAGCTACTGCTATTACCTCCCCTACTACTACTAATACAACTACTACTATGACTCCTGCAGCAAATACTGTTACCAAATCTAGTTTTACTACTACTCCTCCTGTTGTTGCTGTTGCTGCTGCTATTGCTACTATTACTACTTTTCTTACTACTACTACTACTGCTACTACTATTGCTGCTACTCTACTACTTCTGTCACTACTATTCCTACTATTACTACTGCAACTACTACTATGACTGCTAGTACTATCACTACTGCTACTACTACAACTGCTACTACTACTTCTACTACATATACAACTCCAACTACTACAACTATTGATATTACTACTATTACTACTGCTACTTGTACTACTGTGACTATTCCTACCACTACTACCATCGTTACCACTCCTACTACTGCTACTGCTACTACTACTACTACTACAACCACTACTGCTACCACTGATACACTTGCTACTATTGTTGCTATTACTTCTTTCACTATGACTTCTGCTACTTTTACTCCTACTACTATAACTACTACTCCTGCCAATACTTTTGCTGCTACTAGTGCTACTACCACTACTACTACTACTACTGTAGTAACAACTGCTACTACTACTGGTAGTACTATTACTACTACAACTAATATTCCTATGACTACAACTACTATTACTATAGCTACTACTACTACTACTGCTATTGCCACCACAACTACTGTAGCTACTACTACTATGATTACCATTACTACTCCTACAACCACTGCTACTACTTCTACAACTATTACTACTATTACTACTTATGCTACAACTACAACAATAATAACTACTACTATAACTACTACTACTACAATGACTATAATTGCAACTGCTATTACTGCTACTACTACTACTTTTACAGCAACCACTACTTTCGCTACTATTATTGTCACTACTGCCAATACCACTACTACTAGTACTACTACTGTTGCTGCTATAATTACTGCTGCAGCAATGACTACTGTTATTGCTACTACTACTACGACTGCTGCTGCTACTACTCTTGCTACTCCTACTACTACCACTACTACAACAACTACTACCACTATTGCTACTACTACTACTATTATTACTAGCAATATTATTATTACTATATTGCTATTACCACTACTACTACTACTATTGCAAGTAGTCGCAATAGTAGTAGTAGCAGCAGTAGTAGTTGCAGTTATTGTTGTAGTAGCAATAGTAGCAATAGCATTAGCATTCACAATATTTTTTGCAGTAGTAGTATGATCTATAGGAGTAGTAGTAGCAGTAGTAGTTATTGAAGAAGTTGTAGTTCTAGAAGTAGTAGAAGTTGCAGTAACAGTAGCTATAGGAGTCACTGTACAAGTAGTAGTAAGAGCAATAGTAGTAGTAGTAATAGGACTAGTAGTAGCAGTAGTTATAGCAGTAGGAGTTTTGGTAGTAACAATAGTAGTAATTATAGTAGTTATAGTAGTAGTAGTAGTAGTAGTAGTAGTAGTAGTAGTAGTAGTAGTAGTAGTAGTAGTAGTAGTAGTAGTAGTAGTAGTAGTAGGAGCGGCAATAGTGTTATTCTGAGTAGTAGTAATAGTAGGAGTAGTCGTAGTAGTACTAGTAGTGGAAGTAGTAGTAGTAGTAGCGGTGATGGTGGTGGTGGTGTTGTAGTAGTAGTCATGATAGTATTACCAGTAGTGGTAATAGTGGTAGCAACAGCAAGAGCCGTAGTAGTAGTAGTAGTAGTAGTAGTAGTAGTAGTAGTAGTAGTAGTAGTAGTAGTAGTAGTAGTAGTAGTAGTAGTAATAACAACATTATTAGTAGTATTATGAGTGGTAGTCGTAGCAAGACTAGTAGTAGTAGTAGTGGTAGTATGAATGCGAGTAGTAGTAGCAATGGTAGTAGTAGTAGTTATTGTAGTAGTAGTTGTTGTTGTTGCAGCAGTTCTTGTAGTTGTTGTATTAGTAGTAGCACTAGTTGTAGTAGCAATAACAGCCATAGTAGTAGGAGTAGCAATAGTGACAATAGTGATAGTAGAAGTAGCAGAAGTAGTACTACCAGTAGCAATAGTATTAGTAATAGCAATTGCGTTAGTAGTAGTAGTAGCAGCAGCAGTAGTAGTAGTAATAGTAGTAATAGGAGTAGTGGTAGTAGAATTAATAGTAGTAGTTGTAGTTGTAGTAGGAGTGAGAGTAGTAGTAGTAGTGGCAGTAGTAGTAGTAATCATAGTAGTAGCAATTATAGCAGTAGTAGCATCTATGGTTGTAGGAGTAGCAGTTGTGGCAGCAGTATTTGGAGAAGTAGCAGCAGTTGGTGTAGAAGTGGCAGTAGTACTAGTAGTAAGTAGTAGTAGTAATAGTAATAGTAGTAGTAGCAGTTATGGTAGTGGTGGCAATTATAGTTGTGGTTGTAGCAGAGGTAGTAGTTGTAGTAGAAATAATAGCAGTAGCAATAGGAGTAGTAGAAGTTGTGGTAGTAGTAATAGTTGTAGGAGTAGCAGTAGCAGTGGCATTAGTAGAAGCTGTAGTAGTAGTTGCAGTAGTTGTAGCAGTAGAAGCAGTAGTCGTAGTATTTATGGGTCATAATAGTAGTAGTAGTAGTAGTAATAGTAGCAGTAGTAGCAGTGCTAGGAGTAGTACTAGTTATAGCAATAATAGTAGTGGTAGTAGTAGCGATTTTAGTTGTAGGAGGTGTTGTAGTAGTAGTTGTAGTAATAGTAGTAGGAGTTAAGTAGTAGTAGTATTAGTAGTAGTAGGATGAGTAGTAGTAGTAGCAATAGTAGTAGTACTAGCAGAACTAGTTGAAGTAGGAGTCAGAGTATTAGTAGTAATAGTAGTATTAGTAGCAGCAGTAGTAGTATAAGTAGTAGCAATGGCAGTAGTAGTAGGAGTAGGAGCTGTCATAGCAGTAGTTCTAGTAGTAGTAGCTATTGTAGTAGTAGCAGCAGCCATAGTGGCAGTAGCAGTTGTAGTAGCAGTAGTAACATGCGCATGAGAAGTAGCAGGAGCAACAATAGAAGTACTTGTAGTAGCAGTAGCAGTACTTGCAGTAGCAACAGCAGTAGTAGTATTTGTGGCAGTCGTAGCAGTAGCAACAATAGTAGTAGTAGTAGCAGCAGCTATAGTAGCAAAAAGAGGAGTAATAGTATTAGTAGGAATAGCAGTGGAAGTAGTAGTAGCAGGAGTGTGAGCAATAGTAGCATTGGCAGTAATAGTAGTAGTAGCATCAGCAAGCTTAGCAGTAGTTGTAGTTGTGGTTGCAGTAGTAGTAGTAGTAGTAGCAGAAGTAGCAGTAGGAATAGTAGTAGTCGTGGTGGTGGTGGTAGTAGCAACCAGGGTAGAAGAACTAGTAGCAGTATTATGAGTAGTAGTAGCAATAAGAGTAGTAGTATTAGTAGTAGAAGTGAGAGTAGCAACAATAGTGGTAGTAGAAGTAGTAGAAGTAGTAGCAGTAGTGGGAATAGGAGGAGTAGTAGTAGTAGCAAGAGTTAGAGAAGGTGTAGTTGTAGTAGTAGTTGTTGTAATAGTAGTACTGCTAGTAGTAGTACTTCTAGTAGTAGGAAATTTAGTAGTAGTAGTGGGAGTATGAGTAGGAGTTGTAGTAGGAGTAGTAATCATTAGAGTAGTGGGAGCAGTTCTAGTAGTGGCAGTTGTTGTTGTCATAGTAGTAGCAATAGCAACAACAGTAGTAGTAGCACTAGTAGTTGTAGTAGTAGTTGGTGTAATAGTAATTTGAGTAGCAGTAGGAGTAGGAGTAGAAGGGGGAGTAGAAGTAGTAGTAGTAGTAGTAGTCGTAGTAGTGGAAGGAGTAGTAGTAGTAGTAGTTCTACTAGTAGTACAAGTAGTAGTTGTTATTGTTGTAGTAGTAATCATAGTAGTAGTAGTAGAAGTAGTATCAGTAGTAGTAGTACAAGTTGCTACAGAAGTAGTACCAACAGAAGTAGTAGTAGAAGTTGTAGTAGGAGCAGCAAGATCAGTAGTAGTATTCACTATTGTAGTAGCAATAGTAGTAGTAGTAGTAGTAGTAGTAGTAGTGGCAGTAAAAGTAGAAGCAGTAGTAGTAAGAGCAGCAACATTAGTAGTAGTAAAAGTAGCAGCTATTGTAGTAGTTGCAACAACAGCACGAGTAGTAGTAGTTGTAATAATGGTAGTAGTACAACTTGTAGTAGTAGTAGTAGTAATAGCAGTAGTTGTAGTTGTTGTAATAGTTATAATATTAGTGGTAGTATAGCAATTCTAGTAGCAGTGGTAGTTGTTGTTGTAAGAGTGTTAGGAGTAGTAGTAGTAGTAGAAGTAGTATTAGTAGTAGTCATAGTCGTAGTAGTAGTAATAGTAGTAGTAGTAGTAGTAGTTGTAGTAGTAGGAGTATTAAGATCAATAATAGTAGTAGTAGTAGTAGTAGCCATAGTAGTAGTAGCAGTAGTAGTGGTAGTAGTAGAAGCAGTAGGAGTAGGAGTAGGAGTAGGAGTAGCAATAGCAGAAGTAGTAGTAGTAGCAGTAGAAATATTCATAGTAGAAGTAGTAGTTGTAGTAGTTGGACTGATTGTACTACTATAGTAGTTGTCGTAGTAGTACGAATAGTAATAGTATTGGTAGTAGTAGTTGTAGTAGAAGTGGTAGCGGCAATAGTAGTACTAGGAATAGTAGTCGGAGTAGTAGTAGCTGCAGGAGTACTAGTAGTTGTTGTTGTTATTGTAGTAGTAGTAATAGTTGTAGTAGTAGCAGTACAAATTGGAGTATTAGGAGTTAGTAGTAATAGTAGTAGTTGTTGTTGTGGTTGTAGGAGTAGGAGGAGTTAGAGTAGGAGTAGTAATAGTAGAAGTAGTACTCGTAGTGGTAGTAATTGTAGTCGCAGTTCTAGCAGGAGTAGTAGTTGTAGTTATAGTAGTTGTAGTAGCAGTATTAGTTGTAGTTGTAGTAGAAGAAGTAGTAGGAGGACTAATAGTGGTAATAGTAGCAATTATAGTAGTAGTAGTAGTAGTAGCAGTATTATTAGTAGTAGTAAAAGAAGTAGTAGCAGTAGTAGTAGTAGTAATAGTAACAGCAGTAGTCGTAGCAATAGTTGTAGTTGTGGTAGTTGGAGTAGTAGTAGTACAAGTACTAGTAGTTGTTGTAGTTGTAATAAAAGTAGTAGTATTAGCAGCAGTCTTAGAAGTTGAAGTGGTAGAAGTTGTAGTAGTTTTTACAATAGTAGTAGGAGTAGTGGCAGCAGTAGGAATAGCAGCAATTGTAGTAGTAATAGTAGTACTAGTACTAGTAGTAGTAGTAATAGAAGAAGTAGTAGTAGTTGTTGTTGTAATAGGATTACTTGTAGTTGCAGTAGTAGTTGTTGTAGTATTACTAATAGTAGTTGAAGAAGTCGTAGTAGTAGTAGTAGTAGTAATAATAATAGGAGTAGTATTAGCTGTAGGAGTTGTAATAGTAGTAGTTGTATTTGTAGTAGTAGTTTTAGTAGTAATAGCAATAGTTGTAATTGTTGTGGTAGTAGTAGGAGTAGTAGTAGGTTGAGTAGCAGCAGCATGAGTAGTAGTAGCAGTTAGAGTAGTTGTTGTAGATGTAGTAGTAGTAATAGCTGTAATAGTAGTAGTAGTAACAGTAATAGTAGTTGTTATAGCAGTATTAGTAGTGTTTCTACTAGCACTAGTAGTATTAATATTAGTAGTTGTAGCAGCCGAATAGTAGTAGTAGTAGTAGTAGTAGTAGTAGTAGTAGTAATAGTAGTGGTAGCAGTAGTAGTAGTAGTTGAAATAGCAATTGCATAGTAGTAGTAGTAATAGTAATACTAGTAATAGTAGTGTAGTAGTAGTAGCAGTAGCAGAAGAAGCATGAATGAGTCGTAGTCGTAGTAGAAGTGTACTCATAGCGTAGTAGTAATAGCAACAAACACCACAGCCAGATGAATAGTAGTGTAGTTGTCAGCATTAGTTGTAACAACAACAACAACACTACATCGTATCTACAATTAGTAGTAGCAGTAGCATAGTATAGCTTAAGACGTCGTAGCTGTCCAGTAGCAGTAGTAGCAGTTGTTCGAAGTCGTAGTAGTTTTAGGTGTTAGTAGTAGTAGTGGTAGATGTAGTAGTAGCAGTAGTAGAATTAGGAGTAGGAGTAGTAGTAGTAGTAGTAATAGTAGAGATAGTAGTAGTTGTACTAGTAGTAGCAGAAGTGGGAGTTGGAGTAGCAGCAGCAATAGTAGCAGTAGTAGTAGGTGTGGTAATTTTAGTATTAGTAGGAGTAGTAACAGTAGTAGCAGTGGTACTGGGAGTAGTGGTGGTGGTAATAATAGTAGTAGTAGCAGTTGTAGTTGTAGCAGCAGTAGTCGCAATAACAGCAGTTGTAGTTGTCGTGGTTGTAGCAGCAACAGTAGTAGTAGTTGTTGTTGTTCTAGTAATAGTTGTAGAAGTAGTAGTTATAGTAGTAGCAGTAGCAGTAGTTTCAAAAATTGTAGGTGTAGTAGTTGAAGTTGTAGCAGTAATTGTCATAATGGGAGTACTAGTAGTAGTAATAGTAGTAGTAGTAATTATTGTAGCAGCAGCAGCAAATGTAGTAGTAATAGTAGTTTTAGTAGTAGTAGTAGTTTAAGTAGTTGTAGCAGTAGTGGTAATAATTTTACTCTACTGTTACAACTGCAACTACTACTATTACTACAGTAACTACTACTTTCACTACTACGATTACTACTACAGCTATTGCTACTACTACTAGTTATCCGACTACTACCACTATTGTGACTACCACTGCGACTATTATTACTGCTAATGCTACTGGGATTACTTTTGCTACTACTGCTATTACTACTCTTCCTAGTAGCAGTAGTAGTTGTAATATTAGTTTTAGTAGTAGTTGTAGTAGTAGTTTTACTCCTACTACTACTGGTGCAACTACGACTACTACTACTGCTTCTACTTCTACTACTGCTGCTGCTCATATTGCTATTGCGACTATCTGTGCTACAACTACTATTGCTACTACCCGTACTACAACTGCTACTTCTGCGACTACTACTACTAATTATACTATTACTATTACTGCTACTACTACTACTTCTATGACTACTACTATGACAACTGCTATTGCTATTACTTCTCCTACTACTTCCACCACCACAACAACAACAACTACTACTACTTCTCCTACCACGTCTATTGGTACGACTACTACTGCATCTACTACTGCTACTACAACTACGACTACTACTACCACCATTGTTACTATTACAAATACAATTACTACTGCTACCACTACAACTATTACTTCTACTACTATTACTACTACTACTGCTCCAAAAATTATTAGTAGTACTGCTATTACTACTACAATTACTTCTGCTACTACTAACACTGGTATTCCCACTACTATAACTCTTACTATTTCTACTGCCACTATCGCTACAACAGCTGCTACTGTTACTATTGCTATTACTTCTAATACTACTACTACAACTGCTACTGCTGCTGCTGCTGCTACTACTACTACTACTACTATTGCTAATACTGCTATTGCTACTACTTCTACTACTACAGCTACTACTACCACTACTACTTCTATTGCTAGTACTGCTGCTACTCCTACTTTTGCTACTGGTACTACTGCTATGGCCACTACTACCATGGCTACCACAACTACCACTACTGCTACTACTACTACTGCTACTTCTACTGCAACTAGTACTACAACTATATCTACAACTACCACAACTACTATGGCTACTACTACAACAACTACTACTATTACTACCACTACTACTACTACTACAACTACTACTACTATTGGTACTACAACTGCTGCTACTGACACTATTGGTACTACTTGTATTGCTATTACAACTACTACTCATTCTACTACTTCCATTGCTACTCCTATTACTCCTACTTCTACTACTATTACTCCTAGTACTACTACAACTACTACTACTGTTCCTACAACTACCCCTACCCCTTCGCCTACTCCTATGACAACTTGAACTGCTACTGCTGCTGCTGCTGCTACAACTGCTCAACTACTACTACTACTTCAACAACTTCTACTACTGTTGCAGCTACAGCTGCAACTCCTAGTATTACAGCAACAACTACTGCTACAACTATTACTAAAACTAATACTACTACTACTACTACTGCTGCTGCTACTTCTGCTACTCATACTCCAACTCCTACTCCTTAAACTACACCTTCTATTACTTCTGCAACTAGAGTTACTACTACTCCTGTTACTGCTACTACTACAACAACAACTACTACTACTACTACTACTACTACTTCTACTACTACAACTACTTCTGCTACTACCACTACTGCTACTACTGCTCCCGTTACTTCTACTACTACAACTACTTCTGCTACTACCACTACTGCTACTACTGCTCCCGCTACTACTTATACTACTAGTACTACTCTACTACTACTACTATTTATACTACTACTGCTATAACTACAACAATTACTACTACTAATATGACTACAACTACTATAGCTACCACTACTACTACAACTACTCCTCCTACTACTACTACTACGACTACTACTGCTACTACCACTACTGCGACTAATGTAAGTAGTACTACTACCACTTCTGCTACTACTACTCCAACTCCAACTATTACTACTACTACTTTTCCGAATACCACTACTTCTACGACTGCTTCGACGACTTCTGCTGCTGCTTCTACTACGATTACTACTACTTCTACTACTACTACTACTGCTACTACTACTTCTGCTACCGTTGCTGCGGCTACTACCGCTACTGCTACCGCTATTACTACAACTACTACTACCTTTACTCCTACTACAACTAATACCACTACTATTTGTACTATTCCAACTCCTGCTACCGCAACTACTACTACTCCTACTTGTACTACAACTACTACTACTACTACAAGCATTGCCACTCAAACTCCTACTCCTACTCCTACCACTCCCCCATCAACTACAACTTCCACTACTCCTACTACTACTACTGCTACCACTATTACGTCTACTGCTACTACTATTACTACTGTTACTACTATTTCCACTACTACTTCTATTGCTACTACCACTTGTACTAGCACTACTACTACTACTACTACAACTATTACTATTGTGGCTGCTACTACTTCTTTCCCAACTCCTACAACTACTACTAATCCTGCTACTACTACTACGACTGCTGATACTTTTACTACTACTACTGCTGCTCCAATAACTATTACTCCTACTCCTACTCTTACTACTACTAATACTACTACTACTACAACAACTATTGCTAATACTACTTCTTCAACAACTACTACTTCTACTACTCCTCCTACTCTCGCTCCTGCCACTACATTTACTAGTCTTACTCCTACTACTGCTAATACTACTCCTACTCTACCCCTACACCTACTCTGCTACGACTACTAATCCGACTACTCCAACTACTACTACTACTACCCCAACTACAATTACTACTGTTGCAACTACTACTGCTACAACTAATACTACTACTACTACTACTAATGTTGTTGCAACTCCTACTACTACAACTGCTACTACCATTAGTACTTCTAGTATGACTACTACTGCTACTGCTACAACTACTACTATTAATATTACTTATACTAGTACCTCAGCTACTAATACTACTACGACTACTACTATTACTACTACTACAATAACAAATACTACTGTTACTACAACAACAACTACTACGACT
Organism: Trichopus zeylanicus subsp. travancoricus; assembly: GCA_005019695.1. NCBI lineage: Eukaryota > Viridiplantae > Streptophyta > Magnoliopsida > Dioscoreales > Dioscoreaceae > Trichopus > Trichopus zeylanicus. Next base: position 87,018 of record RXID01012342.1, read on the forward strand.
ACGACAACAATAACTACTACAACTACTAATAATCCTCTGCTTGCTACTACTACAACTAGCACTACTACTAATACAATAGCTACGACACTTACTACTATTGCCACTGCTGCTGCTATTACTACTACTAGTACTAATACTATTACCATTCGTGCTACTACTACTACTATGACTACAACAACTACAACTACTGCTACTACTACTACTACTACAGCTGCTACTTCTTCTACAATAACAACAACAAGAACTACTAGTACGAATATTAAGACTACTACTATAGCTACTACTACTACTACTACCACTATTACTACTACTAGTGTGACTTCTACTGCAAGACTACTACAACCTCTTCTACTATTACTACTACTACTTCCACAACTACTACTATTACTATTACCCATACTCTTGCTACCACTACAAGAACTACTACTACTCCTTCTACAACTTCTCTACTACTACTACTACTACTTCTATTACTACTACTACTACTACTACTACTACTACTCCTACTACTCCTCCTCTTACAACTACTATTACTACTATGCCTACTACTACTCCTACTACAATGGCTACTGCTAGTACTACTACTACTCCAATGTCTACGATAATTACTACACTACTACTACTACTACTACTACTATTACTAATACTATTACAACAACAACTACTGCTACTATTACACGTGCTACTACTACTACGACTACAACAACAACTACTACCGCCACTACTACTACAACTGTTGTTGCTAATACTACTGCTAGTACTCCTGTTGCTACTGCTTCTACTACTACCTCAACTACTATTGCTACTACTAGTAGTACAACTACTACTACTTCCGCTACTACTATAACTGCTACTACTACAGCTTCAGCTATTACTTCTACTACTACAGCTGTTGCAACTACTACTACTACCATTGTGGCTACTATTTCTACCACGAGTACTACTACTGTAGCTATTACTACTATTGCTATAGCCACTACTACTACTCCTACTACTGCTACTACTGCTGCTACTACTCCTGCTGCTGCTGCTACTACTACTATGGCGACTACTACTACTACCCGTACGACTACTACTAGTACTACTATTGCCATTTCTGCTTCGGCTTCTACTCCTACTACTAATAATAATACTACTACTACTACTTCTGCTGCTTCCGCTACTACTATTGCGACTAATTCTGATACTAATTCTGCTACTACAACTACGGCTACCACTATTCCTACCCTTTCTATTATTACTACGAGGACTACTAGTACACAAGCTACTAGAACTACTACTATGTATATTACTATTACAACTACTGCTGCTACACTACTACTACCACTACTACTGCTACTACGACTATGACTAGTACTTCTTCTTCTGTTGCTCCTGCTGCTCCTGCTTCAGTTACTACTATAATTACTACTGCTGCTACTACTAGTACTACTACAACTGATACTACTACCACTACTACTATTGCAACTGCAACTTCTACTGCTACTACTACTTCTCATATTGCTACTACTTCTCCTCCTATAACTACTTATACTGCTACTACTACTACCACAATAGCGTCTCCGACTACTACTATCGCTATAACTACTACTACTACTGTTGCTGCTGCTCATGCTACTATGACTACTATTACAAATTCTGTAACTACTACAACTGTTGCTGCTGACACTATTGCTACTATTACTATTGCTTCTACTAGTACTACAACTACCATGACTACTGCTGCTACTGCAAATGTTGATTCTATTGCTACTCCTAATGCTACTATGGCTACCATTGCTATTACTACTGCGACTTCTGCTACTACTACAACTACTGCGAATACTACTGTGAGTACTACTACTGCTACTACTATGACTTCAACTACTACTATTAGTACTACTACTACTACCACCACCACCACCACCACCACCACCACCATGATGGCTACTACCACCACTACTACAACTACTGCTACTGCTATTACTAATTCTACAACTACTACTAATTCTACTACCCCTACTTGTACTACTAATAATAGTATTGTTGCTACAACTATTACTACTATGACTACTTCTACGACAACTAATTCTACAACTACAATAACTGGCTGGTACTACTTTCAATAGTGCTGCTACTTTGACTCCCGCTACAACTGCTACAGTTGTATCAACCACTGCTGCTGCAGCTACTACTACTACTATTACTACCACTACTCCTTTTACAACTACTACTATTACTACTGCATTTATAGCTACTATAGCTACTATTCATACTACTTCTACCATTACTACTACTATCACACTTACTACCACTGGAACTACTACTGCTACTACTACTACTACTTCTGCTTCTACTACTACTACTACTTCTGCTGCTGCTACTATTACTTCTACTTCTACTCGTACTTCTACTACTATTACTTCTGCCACTGTTGCAACTACTACAACTACTACAACTACTACTGACGCTACTAATGCTATTGATAGTACTACCACTACTACTACTACTACTACTACTATTACTACTAGTACTATTTCTACTACTTTTGCATTAATTACTACTACTACCGCTACTATTTCTCCTCCTCCTCCTCATCCTCCTCCTCCTCCTATTACTACTGTTGCTTATCGAACTACGACTACTTCTGCAACCACTACTACTGCTACAACTAATATTACTGCTACTACTACGACTACTACTACTACTACAACTGCTGCCACAACTGCTGTCACTGCTACGAATACAACTGCTACTGCTATTGCGAAAACTGCTACTACTACTAAAACAACAACTACTACAATAACTACTGCTATTGCTACAACTTCTCCTGCCACTCCTACTACTTCTGCTAATGTTGCTGCTACGACTACAACTACTACTACAACGATTACTACTACTGCTACAACAACAACTACTACTATGGCTACTACTGCTACAACAACTACAACTACTATTACTACTACTTCTACAACAACTACTGCTATTACTGCTACTACTTTTTCTCCTACTACTTTTACTACTCCTGCTACTCTTAGTACTACTATTACTACTAGTACTGCTACTGCTACTACTACTACTACTACTACTACAACTACAAATACTACTAGTACTATTACTATTGCTACTACTAAAAATACTACTACTACTACTACGACTCTGACTACTAGTACTGTGGCTATTATTACTACCACGAGCACTACTTCTGCAGCTACTACTACTATTACTGTAGCTACTACTACTACTCCTACGACTCCCATTACTACTACTACAACTACTAGTACTACTGTTGCTGCTACTGCTACTGCTACTACTACTATTGTTGTTGCTGCAACTACTACCACTGCTATAACTACAACTACCCGTATGACTACTACTAGTACTACTACTGCGATTTCTACTTCGGCTTCTACTATTACTCCTCCTCCTACTAATACTACTACTTCTGCTGCTGCTTCTGCTACTCCTACTACTTCTCCTACTACAGCTACTACATCAACTACTACTACTACTAATTTTGCTAGTACTACTGTTGCTACTACTATTGCTACCAATTCTATTACTACTACGTTTGCTAGTACAAATTCTACGACAACTACTACTATGCATATTACTATTATAACTACTGTTGCTAGTACTGCTACTACCGCTTCTACAACTACTATGACTATGACCGGCACTTCTCCTTTTGTTGCTCCTGCTTCAACCAGTACAACAATTACTACTATTGCTGCTACTATTGCTACCACTACAACTGATACTACCACTACTACTAATATTGCTACTGCAACTTCAACTACTACTACTACTTCTCATTCTACAACTATTTCTCCTACTACTACAACTTCTTCTTCTACAACTACTACCACAATAGCTTCTTCGACTACCACAACCACTATAACTTCTATTGCACTACTACTGCTACTGCTACTATGACTGCTATTACAACTCCTACAACTACTACAACCACAGCTGCTACTGCTACTACTACTACTATCACTATTACAACTACCACTACTACTGCTGCTACTGCAAATGCTGATTCTACTGCTACTTCTACTGCTACTTCTGCTACTACTACTACTACAAATACTTTTACTACTACTACTATGACTGCTACTACAATAACTACTACTAATACTGTTACTACTACAACTACTTCTACAACTACTACAACTACTACTACTACTACTAATAATAATTCTACTACCCCACCTTGTACTACTAATAATAGTACTATTGTTGCTGCTACTACCACAACAACTACTACTACTACAACTAATTCTACAACTGCAACTGCTGGTACTACTTTAACTAGTGCTACGACGGCGACTCCAGCTACTACTACTACTATTGTTTCTACTGGTACTACTGCCACTACTGCTACTACTACTATTACTACTACTACTACTTCTTTTATTGCTACTACTATTACTACTGCAACTACATGTACTACTGCTAGTACTCCTACTACTTCTACTACTACTACCACCAGCACAACTATTACCACTACTACTGCTGCTACTACTATTGCTACCACTGCTACTACTACTACTGCTTCTTTTGCTGCTAATACTACTAGTTCTACATTTGCTACTACTTCTACTGCTGCTACTTTCACTACTGCTGCAATTGCTACTACTACTACTACTACTGACGCTACTAATGCTATCGATCCTACTGGTACTATGACTACTACTACTACTACTACTACTACTACTTCTACTTCTATCGCATTAACTACTACTTCTCCTCCTCCTTCGCCTCTTACTACTACTCCTCCATCTACGACTACTTCTGCAACAACTACTACTGCTACAACTACTATTACTGCTACTACTACGACTACAACTACAACTACTGCTGCTGCCACAACTGCTACTACTGCTGCTGTTCCGACTGTTGCTACAACTTCTAGTACTAAAACTATTACTACTACAGCGAATACTACTACTACTATAGCTACTAATGCTACTGCTGGAACAACCACTACTATTACTACAATTACTATTACTGCTACAACTACTACTACTATTACTACTTCTGCTACAACGATAACAACTACTATTACTACTGCTATTACTACAACTGCTACAACTGCTATGGCTACTACTACCACGATTACTATTACTGCTATAACAACAACTACTACCACTACTACGACTTCTACTACTACTACACCTACTACTACTCCACCTTCTACAACTACTACTAGTACTACTACTACTAGTTCTCCTACTACTACTACTATTACTACTACTACTACTACTCCTACTACTACTACTGCTACTACTCCTACTCCTACTACTACTACTGCTGCTGCTGCTGCTACGACTCCTACAACAACTTTAACTACTACTACTACTTATGCTACTCCTATTGCTACTAGTTTTCCTACTAGTAAAATTGCTACAGCCACTACTAGTATAATTACTATTTCGATTGCAATTACAAATACTGCCACTACTACTACCACTACTGCTACAACTATCGCAACTACTAGTATCGCTATTGCTACTATTGCTGCTCCTACTACCTCTGCTGTTGCTATTACTACTAGTACAACCACTACTAGTGTTGCTACTACTACTACTGTTGCTACTGCTACTAGTAATGTAACTACTACTGCTACTACTAATACCACTACTACTACTATTACTACTACACTATTACAGCTACTACTATGATAACTACTGCTACTATACTATTACAACAACTACTACGATAACTACTGTTACTGCTGCTACAACTGCTACTACTACTACTACAACTACCACTCCTACTGCAAATGCTACTACTACTAATCCTCCAAATCCTACTATTATTGCTACGAGGACTACTCTTACCACGACTACTACTACTATTAGTACTCTTGCTCCTACTGCTACTATTATTGCTCCGATTACTACTGCAACTACTACTACCACTGATACAACTGCTACTATCGCTACAACTACTACTATTGCTACTACTCCAACTACTACTACTACTACTACTAGTCCTACCACTATAGCTACTCCTACTACTAGTACTGCTTCTACTTTTGCTACTACAACCGCTACAGCTACTAATACCACTACTGCTAATACCATTCCAACTACCACTACTACTGCAAATACTACTACCAATGCTATTTCGACTGCTACTTCTAGTGCTACTACTACTCCTACTACTATTGTTGATGCTATTACTACTGCTATTGCTATTACTACAGCTAATACTACTACTACTGCTACTACAACTGCTCCTACTACTACTACTACTAACCCTATAGCTACTATTGCTACTGCAACTATTGCCACTACTGCTACTATTATTACAGTAACTATTACGACTACTACTACTAGTACAACAACTACTCCTCCTACAGCTACTACTGCTGCTACTGCTACTACTACTACTACTTCCCATAGTACTACTCCTTCTGCCACTACTGTAGCTAATACTATTACTACTGCTAGTACCATACGACTGCTATTGCTACTACTGCTCCTACTGCTACTATTGCTACTACAACTACTGTCACTACTGTTACGACTACTACTACTTGTACTATTACTACTGCACCAAGTACTACTATTATTGCTACTGCTATAACTACTATTACTATTGCTACTGATACTGCTGCTATTACTACTACTACTAAAACTGCTACTATTACTGCTCCTACTACTACTACTACTCCTACTACTACTATTGATACTGCAACCACCACCACTACTGCTACTATTACAACTAGTTCTACAAGTACTACGACTACTAATGCCGCTACTGCTACAACTACTCCTGCTACTATTGCTTCTACAATTACTGCTACTATGACTGTTTCTGCTACTGCTACAAGTACTCCTACTACAACTATTGCTATTGCAACTACTACTACTACTGCTACTGCTAGTAATAGTAGTAGTACTACTACTAATACTACTACTGCTAGTAGTAGTGTTACTACTACTACTGCCACTGCTACTATTGCTACTATTGCTAATAATACTAGTAGTACTGCTACCAATACTGCTACTACTACTACTATAGCTTCTACCATTGGAACTACAACTATTGCAAGTACTACTACTACAAATACTACTATTGCTACAACTTTGACTATTACTACTAGTACCACTGCTACTACTGTTACTACCCCCGCGACCATTGCTACAACTACTACTCCTACTATAACTACCACTGCGGCTGCAGTTGCTTCTACCACTTTTCCTACTACTACCCCTATTGCTACAACTACTGCTACTTCTATTACTACTTTGACACTACAACGACTACTGCTACTACTACCGCTATAATTACTACTCCTATTATTACTGCTACTACATCGACAACTAGTACTAATTCTACCACTGCTACTACTATGACTACGACTATTGTTACTCTGCAATAACTAATTCTTCTATGACTACCACTACTACTACGCATACTACAACTGCCAGTTCTCATACTGCTCATACTGGTACGACTACAACTTTAACTATTACTACTGCTGCAACTACTACTACCACTACTACTACTGCTACTATTACTACTCCTACGGTTGCTACTATTACAACAACTACTACTAGAAGTATTAGGACTACTGCAACTATGACAACAACAACTACTACTAATTCTACTACTATTGCTACTCCTACTGCTACTACTACCCCTACTTCTACTACATTTACTATAATTACTATGCCTACTTCCGCTACTACTAGTAGTAGTACTACTACTAGTTCTACTACTGCTAATAATAATGCTATCGCTACTGCTGCAACTGCTACTACTATTGCAAATGCTACTCCTACTGCTACTGACACTACTACTATTGTTACTAATACTGCTATTACTTCTGCAATTGCTAATACTACTACTGCTACAACTACGGCTATAATAACAATAACTACTACTACAACAACAACTACAACTACTATTACTACTATTGCAACTGCTGCTATAGCTACTAAGATAGTTACTACTATAGTTGCTACTACTGCACTATAGCTACAACCACTACAACTACTACTACAGCTGCAACTTGTTCTACAACTACAACTACTACAACTACTAGTAACCCGACAACTATTACTACTCCTTTTACTATTGCTATTGCAAATACCACCACTACTACTACTACTACTACTACTACTACTACTACTACTACTACTACGACTACTAATACTACTACTACTACTACAATAAGAACAACAACTACTACTACTACCACCACCACGAATGCTACTACTACTACTACTACTACAACAACAACAACAACAACAACTACTACTACTACTACCACCAACACGAATGCTACTACTACTACTACTACTACTAATATTGACAACACTACTACTACTATGACTACTACTACTACTCCTGCGACAACTATTACTACTACAACTACCACAACTGCTACTACAACTACTACTACTCCTCCTACTACTACTACTACTACTACCACCACCACTACGACTACTACTACTACTGTAACTACTGCTACCTCTACTACTACTACTGCTACTTTGTCTACTACTACTACTACTACTACTAGTTCTCCTACTACTATGGCTACTGCAACATCAACAACAGCAACTACTACTACAATCACTACTTTTGATGCTACTACTACTACTGCTGCTGCTACTACTACTACTACGACTTCTATTACTACTACTCCTACTACTACTACTCCTACTGCTACTACTATTACAACAACTACTACTACCACTACTACTATTACTTCTACTACTTGTACTCCTATTACTACTATTTCTACTACTAGTACTACTACTACTACTACTATAACTACTACTACTATTACTACTACTACTCCTCCTACTACTACTCCTACTGGTACTACTAACCCTACTTCTACTACATTTACTATTGCTGCTACTCCTACTTCTGCTACTACTAGTACTACTACTACTACTATTATTTCTAGTTGTAGTAGCAGCTATTGTACTACTAGTATTAGAAGTAGAAGTAGTAGTAGTAGTAGCAGTAGTAGTACTAGTATTAATAGAAGTTGAAGTAGTAGCAATGGTAGTAGTTGTTGTAGTTAAAGTAGTAGTAATAGTAGTAGTAGGAGTAGTAGTAGTAGTAGAAGTAGCAGTTGTAGCAGTAGTGGTAGTACCAGTGGGAGTAGTAGTAGTAGTGACCAAGGTTGCAGTCGTAGCATTTGTAGATGTAGTAGTGGTAGTAGTAGTAGTAGTAGTAATAGTGGGAGTAGGAGTAGTAGTACCCGAAGTAGCAGCAGCAGCAGCAGTAGTAGTAATAGTACCAGTTGTAGAAGTACCCGAAGTAACTGCAGTAGCAGTTGTAGAAGTAGTAGTAGTAGGAGCAGTAGTGCTTGAAGTAGCAATAGTAGTGGTTTAGAAGTAGTAGTAGTAGTAGTTGCAGCAGTAACAACAGTAGTTGTTATAGTAATAATAGCTGTAGTTATCGCAGTTGTAGCAGCAGCAGTAGTAGCAGTAGTAATAGCTGTAGTAGAAGTAGTAGCAGTAGCAGTAGCAATAGTAGCAACAGCAGTAGTAGTAGTAGTAGCAGCAGCAGCAGTGGTAGTAGCAGTGGCAGAAGTAACCATAGTAGTAGTTGTAGTAAAAGTAGGAGCAGTTGCAGTAGTTATCGTAGTAGTAGTTGTAGTAGTAGTTGTAGTAGTAGTGGTAGCAGTATTAGAAGGAGCAACATTGATACCACTATTACTATTAGTGGCAATAGTAGAAGCAGGAGTAGTTGTAGAATAAGTAGTAGCAGTAGTGGTAGTAGTAGTAGTAGTACAAGCTGTAGTAGTGGTAGTAGCAGTATTAGTAGCAGTAGTAGGAGATGTAGTAGTAGTAGAAGTAGCTATAGCAGTGGCGAAAGTAGTAGTACTACAAGTAGGAGTAGTAGTGGTAGTAGTAGCCGCATTGGATATAATAGTTGTTGTAGCAACAATAGTAGTAGTAGAAGTAGTAGTTGTTGTTGTAGTTGCAGCTGCAGAAGGTGCAGTAGTAGTAGCAGCAGTAGTAGTAGTAGCAATAGTAGTAGCCGTAGTAGAAGTAGTAGTAGCAGCAGTAGTAGTAGTAGCAATAGTAGTAGCCGTAGTAGAAGTAGTAGTAGCAATAGTAGTAGTGATAGAAGTAGCCATAGTAGTAGTACTAAGAGTAGTAGAAGCAGTAGCCGTAGTAGTAGTCATTGTAGTACAAACAGTATTAGTAGTAGCAGGAAACATAGTCATAGCAACAATAATAATAGTAGTTGCAATAGTGGTAGTGGTGGTTGTAGTAATTGTGGTAGTAGCAGCAGTAGTAGTAATAGTAGTAGTTGCAGTATTAGTGGTAGCACAACAGTAGTAGTAGCAGTAGTTGTATAGTAGTAGTAGCAATATTAGTAAAAGCAATAGTCATAGTTATAGTACCAGTAGTAGTTGTAGTAGGAGCAGTAGCACCAACAATAGTAGCAATACTTGTAGCCATAGTAGTAACAGCGAAAGCAGTAGTACCAGTAGCAGCAGCAGCAGTAGTAGTAGTAGTAGTAGTAGAAGTTGCAGTTGTAGCGGTAGTATTAGGAGTACTAGTAGTAGCAATAATTGCAGTAGTAGTCGCAATAGTAATATTTGTAGTACTAATAGTAGTAGTAGTTGCTGTAGTAAGAGTAGTATTAGTAGTAGTAAAACCCATAGTTGTAGTCGCGTTAGTAGTAGCTGCTATAGTAGTAGTAGTAGTAGTAGCAGTAGTGGTAGTAGTAGTTATAGTAGTGCTAGCAACAGAAGTAGTAGAAGGAAAAGTAATAATAGCAGTAGTTGAAGTTTTAGTAGTAGCAGTAGTTTTTGTAGTAGGAGTAGTTGTAGCAGTAATGGTAGCTGCAGTAGTTTTAGTAGCAGTAGTTATAGTCCTAGTAGCAGTAGTAGCAGTAGTTGTAGTACTAGCAGTAGTAGCTGTAGTTGTAGTAGTGTACTAGTAGTAGTAGCAGTAATAGCAGTAATAGTAGTAGTAGTTGAAGTAGCAATAGTACTATTAGTAGCAATGGTGGTAGTAGTAGTAGTAGTAATAGTTGCAGTAGTAGTAGTAGTAGTAGTAGTAGTAGTAGTAGTAGTAGTCATAGTAGGGATAGCAGTAGTCATTGCAACAGTAGTTGTAGTAGCAGTAATAGTAGTTGTAAAAGTAGCAGTAGTTGTCACAGAAGTAGTAGTAGTCACAAAAGCAGTAGTAGTAGTAGCAGTAGCAGAAGTAGTATTAGTTGAAGTAACAACAAGAGTAGTAGTAGTAGTACTAGTAGTGGAAGTTGGAACAGTAGCAATAGTAGTAATAGCAGTAGTAGCTGGAGGTGTAGTCCTAGTAGTAGCAGTTATTGTAGCAAAAGTAGTAGTAGTTCTAGTAGTATTGGTATTTCTAGAAGTAGTGGTATCTGTAGTAGTAGTAGTAGTAGTAGTAGTAGTAGTTGATGTATTACTATTAATGGAGAAGGAAGTAGTAGTAGGAGAAGCAGTAGCAGTAGCAGTAGCAATAACAATAGTAGTAATAGTAGAAGTAGTAGTAGTTGTAGCAGAAGTAGCAGAAGTAGCAGTAATAGTATGAGAAGAAGTAGTAGTGTAAATAGTAGGAGTAGTAGGAGGAACTGTAATAGTAGTAGTAGTAGTAGTAGTTGTGGTAGAAGTAGTAGTAGTTATGGTAGAAGTAGTAGTAGTAGTAGCTGTAGTAGTTGTAATAGCAGTAGTAATAGCTATAGCAGTAGCAATTGTTGTAGTAGTAGTAGTGGTAGCAGCAACTGCAATACCAGTAGTAGTATAGTAGTAGTAGTTATTGCAGTAACAGTAGTGGTCATAGTGGTAGCAATAGTGGTAGCAGTAGCCGTAGTTGTAGCAGTAGCAGTAGCAGTAGTAAGAGTAATAGTAGTAGTAGTAGTAATAGTAGCTGGGTAGTAATAGTAATAGTAATAGTAGTAGTAATAGCAGCAGTAGTAGTAATAGTAGTAGTAATAGCAATAGTTGTAATTGTAGCAATAGTAGCAATAGTAGTAATAGTAGCAATAGTAGTAGTTGTTGTTGTAGTAATTGTAGTGGAAGTAGTAGCATTAGTAGTAATAGAAGTAATAGTAGTAGTAAAAGGAAGAGGAGGAGGAGTAGTAGTTGTAGCAGTAGTTGTTGTAGTAATAGTAGTCGTAGTTGTTGTATCAGCAATAGTAGTAGCATTAGCAGCAGTAGCAGTAGAAGTAATAATAGCTAAAGTAGTAGAAGTAGCAGTGGTAGTAGAAAACATAGTAGTACTAGCAGTAGTAGCAGCAATAGTGATAGTAGTAGTAGTGGTAGCAATAGTAGTAGCAATTGTAGTAGCAAAACAATTAGTATTAGTTGTCGTTGTAGCAGCAATTGTAGTTGTAGTAGCAGTAGTAATAGTAGTATTAGTAGATGTAGTAGTAGTTATAATTGTAGTAATAGTACAAGTGACACATGTAGTAGTAACAGTAGCAGCTATAGTAGTAGTAGTAGTTGTTGTTGTAGTAGTAGTTGCTGGAATAGTAGTAGTAGTATCAGGAGTAGTCATAGTTGTAGCAGTAGCAGTAGTTATTGTAGTAGTAGTTGTTGTTGTAGTAGAAGTAACAGTAGTAGCAGTAGTAGTAGTAGTAGTCATCGTCGAAGTAGTAGCAGGAGTAGTAGTAGAAGTAGTAGTAGAAGGAGTAGTAGTAGTGGTCATAGTAGTTGTAGTATTAGGTATAGTAGTAGTAGAAGTAGCAGTATTTGTAGTAGTAGTAGAAATAGTAGTAGTAGTAGCAGTAAAAGTAGTAGTAGTAGTAGTAGTAGCAACAGCAGTAGGAGTAGTAGTAGTAGTAGTAATAGTAGTAGCAGTAGTGTGAGCAGTAGTTGTAATAGTAGTAGAAGCTGTAGTAGTTGTTGTTGTGCTAGTAGTATTAGCTGAAGTTGTAGTCGGAATGGTAGTTGTAATAGAAGGAGTAGAAGTAGTATAAGTAGTAGTAGCAGCAGTAATTGTAGGGGTAGTTGTAGTAGTAGCTGAAGTAGTAACAGTCGTAGTAATAGTAGAAGTTGTAGTAGTTGTAGTTGTTGTTGTAGTAATAGGAGTAGTTGTAGTAGTGGTAGTAGCAGTAGTACAAGTAGTAATAGTCAAAGTAGTAACAGTAGTAGTAGTAGTAGTAGTAGCAACAGTAGTATCAGTAGTAGTAGCTATAGCAGTTGCAATAGCAGAGTTAGTAATAGTAATAGTAGTAGTAGTAGTAGCAGTAGTAGTAATAATAACAGTAGCAATAGTAGAAGTGGTAGTCACAGTAGTAGCTACAGTAGTTGTCGCAGCTGCTGTAGCTATTGTAGTCGATGCAGCAGTAGCAGCAACAATAGTAGTGACAGTAACAGCTGTAGTAGCAGTAGTACTATTCCTACTGGTACTACTACTCCTCCTATTACTACAACTACTATTGCTACTACTGTTACTAATACTGCTACTACTCCAACTACTACTACTAGTTCCACTCTTATTGCG
>RXID01012342.1:102979-120713 GCA_005019695.1 Trichopus zeylanicus subsp. travancoricus
CTACTCTGACAACAACTTCAATTACTACTACAAATACTACTACTACTATTACCACTACTGCTACAACTACTCCTATTGCTACTACTACAAGTTCTACTACCACTACCACCACTACTGCTGCTACAACTACTACTTCTACAACCACTACTGCTATTATTACTCCTACTATTACTACTGCTGCTATTCTTGCTAATACTACTACTACAACTACTACTACTTGCACTGCTTCTACTCGAATGAATAATACAATAACTACTACTAATACTACTACTACTAGTACAACTACTCCTATTGCTACTGCTACTACTCCTCCTCCTACTACTACTGCTGCCACAACTATTACTTCTACAACTACTACTGCTACAACTACTCCTCCTACTACTACTGCTACTGCTACTACTTCTACTGGAAAAGCTACTAATACTACTACTACTACTGCTACAATGACTACTACCATATAAACAACTCGTCCTCCTACTACTACTACAACTACCACTGCTACTACTACTACTTCTACTACTACTACTACTACCACTACTTCTACTAACACTCCAATTCCTACCCCTACTGCTACTCCTACTACTACTTTTACTACTACAACTACTACTACGACAACTACTACTGCTACTACTACTTCTACTACTACTACTCTACTACTTTTACTACTACTACTACTACTGATACTACTACCAATACTACTACTTCTGTTGCGAATAGCACTACTACTTCTACTCCTATTGCTAAAGTTCGCACTACTTCTACTATTACTGCGACTGCTGCTAATACTTCTCATGCTATTCATACTACTACTACTACTATGACTTCTACTGCTCCTATTACTACTACTCCTACACCAACTCCTCCTACCAGTACTTCTACTTCTTTTGCTACTGCTACTGCTACAACTACTACTACTACTATTGCAACTAGTACTACTACCCCTCTATTACCAACTACTCCTATTAACAAACAACAACAACTACTACTACACTACTACTAATACTACTACTACTACTACTACTACTACACTACTACTACTTCTACAACTACTTTACTACTACAACTACTACTAGTACTACTGCGACGACTAGTACTACTGCTAGCACTACTATTATAGCTACAATAATACTACTACTACTATTGCCGCTACTCCTACTACTACTACTCCTAATCCTACTATTACAACTACTGTTGCTCCTACTACTACTACTACTACTACTACTACTACTACTGTTATGAATACTACTACTCCTACTACTACTAATACTTCTATTGCAACTACTACTACTGCTAGCACTACTACAACTATCAAAACTACTACTACTACTTTTGACACTACCACAATTTTACTTCTACTTCTGATACTATTGGTGGTACTACTACTACTGCTACAACAACTTCTATTGCTACTACTATTTTTACTACTACTACTACTAGTAGTTCTATTGCTACTGCTACTATAACACTATAGCTACTTCTACTACTATTGTTGTTGCTACTTCTACTACTGCTACTACTACTACCGCTACTACTATTGCAACTTCTCCACTATTACTACTACTACTACTCCAATTACTGCTTCTGCTACTATTACTACGACTACTGCTACTATTACTACATTACTACTACTGCTATTGCACCTAATACTTCTACTACTTCTGTTCCTACGGTTACTCATACTACTATTACTACTCCTCCGACTACTACTACTACTACTGTTACTAATACTACTACTACCACCACCACAACTACTACAATTATTACTACTACTTCTACTACTTCTACTTCTACTACTACAACTATTACTACTGGTATAGCTACTGCTACTACTATTTGTACTACTACTACTACTACTATTATAACTACGACTTCTACTATTGCTACTATTGCTACTACTGGCCCTAGTACTACTACTACAACTACTACAGCTTCTACGGCTACTACTACTGCTTCTAATACTTCTACTACTACCACTACCACTACTACTACTG
The DNA here is from genome assembly GCA_005019695.1 of Trichopus zeylanicus subsp. travancoricus. Classification (NCBI taxonomy): domain Eukaryota; kingdom Viridiplantae; phylum Streptophyta; class Magnoliopsida; order Dioscoreales; family Dioscoreaceae; genus Trichopus; species Trichopus zeylanicus. The sequence goes on from RXID01012342.1 coordinate 104,971, forward strand.
CTAGTGCCATTACTACTACTACTATTATAACTGCTATTACAACAACTGCTACTTCAGCTAATACTTCTATAATTATTAGTACTACGATTTTTACTATTGCTACTGCTACTACTACTACAACTAATCTACTACTACTATACTACTATCGGTACTGCTACTACTTCTACTACTATAAGTAATACTCCTACTACTACTTCCACTACTGCAAATATTACTACGATTGCTACTGCTGCTACTACTATCACTATGACTACTACTACTACTACAACAACAACTACTAATCCTGTTACTCCTATTGCTTCTGCTACTACTACAATAACAACAACAACTACTACTACTTCTCCCACTACTAGTAGTACTACTACTATGATGTCTACTACCGCGGTTGCTACTCCAACTACAATAACTACTACAACTATTACTACTCCTACTACTACTACTACTCCAACTAGTATTCCTTCCCAAACATGTATTCTGACTACTTCTCCCACCACTACCACTACTACTACTACTACTACTACAACTAATACAATAACAACAACAACAACTACTACTACTACTACTACAACTACTACTACTACTCCTAGTAGTAGTAGTAGTACTACCACTGCTACTACTATTGTTATTGCTACTACAACTACTCCTGCTACTGTTGCTGCTGCTGCAATTGTGACTATTACTACAGTTACTACTACTTCCACTACTCCTAATGCTACTACTATTACTGCAACTACTACTACTACTACTACTACTACTACTACCCGTTGTTGTTCTAGCCGCTACAAATGTGCCTACTACTACTACTGTTACTACTACTGTGACTGCTACTGCAACTACTACTACTGCTGTTGCTGATACAACAAATAATGCTAGTACTCCCAATACTTCTACTCCTAGTACTACTGCAACTACTACTACTGCTACTACTACTATGACTACTACTACCGCTACTACTATTGCTACTACTGTTGCCACTACTTCTGCTGCTACTGCTACTCATACTGCTCCTACTACTTCTGTTTCAACTATTACTGCTACTATTATTGCCACAACCACAGGTACTATAACAAATACTACTAGTACAACAACTACTACTACTACCACTACCAATATTACAACTGCTACAGTTGCAACTCTTAGTACTACTACTGCTACTATTGCTTCACCTGCCACTGCTACCTCTGCTACTCCGGTTGCTTCAAATGCTACTTCTACTACTGCAACCACTATAGCTACTGCTGTTATAACTAGTTCTTCTGCGACTACTCTTGCTACTACTAATACTACTCCTTGTACTACTATAGTTACTACTACTACTAACACTACAACTACTACAACTACTATTGCTACTACTATTGCTACTACTATGACTACTCTTATTATTGCTAACACTACTACTACTTCTACTACTACAACTATTGTTACTCCTACTAATACTACTTCGACATCTACTAGTATTACTATTAATACTACTACTACTACCACCACCACTAATACTAGTAATACTTTTACAACCAAAACTATGACCGCTACTACTACGACTTCTGCTATTACTACTACTTCTGCTACTACTACTGCGATAACTACCACTACTACTACTACTCCCCCTACTGCTAATACTACTACTACCACTACAACTCCTCCTACTACTATTGTTGCGCCACTACTACTACTACTCCTACAACTACTATTGCTCCTACTACGACTTCTCCTACTTCTACTACTTATAATACAACTACTAATACTACTGCAACTACTACTACAATAACTACTACCATATATACAACTCCTCCTCCTACCACTACTACAAATACCACAGCTACTACTACTACTTCAACTACTACTATTACTACTACTTCTACTGCCACTCCTACTACTACTTCTACTGTTACAATTACTACTACAACAACTAATATTGCTACTACTACTTCTACTACTACTACTACTACTACCCTTCCTAAAACTACTGCTACTGGTACTACTACAACTACTACTATTGCTACTGGTACTCCTACTTCTACACCTATTGCTAAAACTACTATTACCTCTACTATTACTCCTACTACTTCTAGTAATACTACTCCTCCTACTACTACTCCTCCTCCTACTACTGCTGCTACTACTACTACTTCTTCTGCAAATACCACTACTACTACAACAACAACTACTACTACTACTCCCACTACTACTACTACTATTATTATTATTATTATTATTATTATTACTACGACTTCTACTACTGCTACTACGGTTACTACTACTACTACTTCTACCACAGCTATTATTTCTACTACTACTGCAACTTCTACTGCTACCACTACTGTACTTGTACTTCTACTACAACCACTACCACTACTACTACTACTAGTGCTATTACTACTACTACTACTGTAACTACTGCAACTACTACAACTATATCAGCTAATAGTTCTATAATTACTACTACTATGACTTTTACTACTACTATTGCTACTACTACGACAACTAGTACTACTGCTACTCTACTACTACTATGGGTAATACTCCTAGTACCACTTACACTACTACTTCCACTACTGCAAATATTACTACGACTGCAACTACTACTACTGCTACTGCAAATATCACTATGACTACTACAACCATTGCTACTACAACCGCTAATCCTACTGCTACTATTACTACTGCGACTAATACAACAACAACAACTACTACTGCTACTTCTCATACTACTACTAGTACTAGTACTATGACCTCTACTGCCACTACTGCTACTCCTACTACAAGAACTACTACTACTATTACTACTCCTACTGCTACTATTACATATACTACTACTCCCACTACTACCACTACTACTACTACTTCAACTACTACTACAACAACAACAACAACAACTATTACCACTAGTACTGTTACTACTACTACTTCTACTTCTACTTCTACTACTACTACTGCTGCTACTACTACTACACTTCTTGTTGCTGCTACGGATATTGCAACTATTACTACGACTACCACTATTTCACTACTGCTATTGCTACTACTAGTACTACTACTGCTGCGACCACCACCACTACTACTATTATTGCTCCTGCAGCTACAAATATGGCTGCTACTACTACTATTGTTACTACTACTGTGATTGCTACTACAACAACTACTACTGCTGCTGCGACTACTGCTGCTGTAGCTACTGCTGCTATAGCTAATAAGACTAGTACTCCTACTACTTCTACTACCACTTCTACTGCAACTACTACTACTGCTACTACTACTACAAGTACTATTGCTACTACGTCTGCTACTACGATTGCCACAACTTCTACTACTACCACTATCACTACTATAATTGCTACAACTACAACTCTTAGTACTGCTACTGTTACTACTGCTTCAACTACCACTGCTGCTGCTACTACTAATGTTGCCTCAACTACTACCGCTACAACTGTAACTACTATAGCTACTGCTGCTGCTACAAGTTCTTCTGTAACAACTCTTGCTACTACTACCACTACTCCTGCAACTACTACTACTACTACTACTATTACTACAACTACTACAACTACCATTGCTACAAGTATTGCTACTACTACTACTACTACTCTCACAATTGCTAATACTACTACTACTTCTATTACTACAACTGGTGTTACCACTACTAATACTACTGCACCTACTAGTATTACTATTAATTGTACTACTACTACTACTAATACTTGTACTACTTCTGCTACTACTACTACCACTACTACTACACCTACTACTACTACTACCACCACCACCACCACCACTACTACTAATACTACTACTACTAATACTATTACTACTACTACGACTGACAATACTACTTTCACTACTACTACTACTACTACTACTAGTACTACTGCTGCTACTACTACAACTAGTATTGCTCCTCCTCCTTGTAGTCCTACTATTACTACTATCACTATTACTACTCCTGCTACTTCTACTACTTATACTACTACAAAAACAACAACAACAACAACCGCTACTACTACTATTACTATTACTACTGTAACTACTACGACTACATCAACAACAACAACAACTACTACTACTCCTGCTACCACTACTACATTGATTATGAGTACTACAACTTCTACTAATACTAGTACAATTACTAATACTACCACTACTGCTACTTCTATTGCTACTACTACTACAGTAGTGCTACACTACTACAATAACTACGACTATTGCTACTAGTACTAGTACTCTTACTGCAACTATTGTTACTACTACTACTACAACAACAACAAGTACTCCTACTACTAATACTACTACTACTACTACTGCTACTCCTACTACTTCTACTACTACTACTAGTACTACTACAACTACTAATACTACAACTACTACTATTCCTACACTACTAGTTCTAATGCTACAACTATTACTTCTACTTTTTCTACTACTACTACAACTACTACCACCACCACCACTACTATTTCTACTACTAGTACAACTACTACTACTCCTGCTGCTACTATTACTACACTACAGCAACAAGTGACACTACTAGCACTGCTACCACTCCAACTACTACTACTATTACCACTACTAATACTACTACCGCAACTATCACTACTACAATTGCTTCGACTACAACTCTTAATACTGCTACTACTACTACTGCTTCAACTACCACTGCTACTACTACTACTAATGTTGCCTCAACAGCTACCGCTACAACTGTAAGTCCTATATCTACTGCTGCTACTACAAATTCTTTTGTGACAACTCTTGCTACTACTACTACTACTTTGGCTACTGCTACTGCTACTACTACTACTTGTACTACTATTGTTACTATAACTACTAATACTACAACTACTACACCTACCACTGCTACAAGTATTGCTACTACTACTACTACTGCGGTTACAATTGCTAATACTACTACTACTTCTATTACAACAACTGCTGTTACCACTACTAGTACTACTTCTGCCCCTACTAGTATTACTACTAATTCTACTACTACTACTACTACTGCTGCTGCTAATACGTTTACAACCACAACTACAACTACTACTACTACTACTTCTGCTACTACTGCTACTTCTGCAACTACTAGTACGACTACTACTACACCAACTACTACTACTACTACCACCACCACCACCACCACTACTACTAATACTACTACTACTACTACTACTACTACTACTACTACTACTAATACTACTTTTACTACTACTACTACTACTACTACTACTACTAGTAGTACTACTGCTGCTACTACTACTACTAGTATTTCTCCTCCTTGTCGTACTCTTGCTATTACTACTACCACTATTACTACTCCTGCTACTTCTACTACTTATACTACTACAAAAACAACTGCTACTACTACTACTACTGTTACTATTACTACTGTAACTACTTCGACTACATCAACAACAACAACTACTAGTACTACTCCAGCTACCACTACTACTTTGATTATAAGTACTACTACTTCTACTAATACTAGTACAACTACTATTACTTCCACTACTGTACTTCTACTGCTACTACTACTACAGTAGTGCTACACTACTACAACAACTACTACTATTGCTACTAGTACTAGTACTCTTACTAGAACTATTGTTACTACAACAACAACAACGACAACAACAACAACAACAACAACAACAACTACTACTACAACTACTACTACTAATACTACGACTACTACTCCTATTACAACACTACTAGCTCTAATGCTACTACTACTTCTACCTCTACTATTACTCCTACTATTATTACTTCTACTACCACCACTACTATTTCTACTACTTCTACAACTACTACTACTCTTGCTGCTACTAGTACTACACTACAGCAACAAGTACCACTACTAGCACTACTACTACTCCAACTACTACTACTATTATTACTACTAATACTATTACCGCAACTACTACTACTACAACAATTACTACAACTGTTACAAAAACTACCACTGCTTCTGCTACTACTAATACTTCAATTACTACCACTGCTTCTGCAACTCCTACTACTTCTACCACTCCTACTACTACTAGTACCCCTACTCCAACAACTACTACTTCTAGCACTACAACAACAACTACTGCTACTACTAATAATACTACAACTACAACTGCTAGTATGACAACTGCTCGTATTGCTACTGCTACTACTCATACTACTATTACAATAACTACAACTATTGGCACTACTACTACCTAAACAACAGCGACTACTGCCACTACAACTATTTATAATACTGTAACTGCTACTACTACTACTACTACTACTCCTACTACAGCTATTACTAATACTCCTACTATTACTACTATACTGTTGCTACTTCTACTACCACATCTACTACTAATACTACTGCTTCTACTACAACTACTACCACCACTACTACTAGTACTATAACTGCCACTACTACTGCAGTTGCTGCTACTACAACCACTGCTACTCATCCTCCTCCTCCTCCTTCTTCTTCTACTGCCACTACTACTACTGGTACTACCAAATTTACTACTACTAATACTATTACAACCACTACTACTGCTGCTGCTGCTACTACTACTACTACTACTACTACTACGACTACTACCGCTACTACTAACTCTACTACCACTAAAACTACTACTTTTGCTACTTCTCCTATTACTGCTACTACTTTTGCTACTGCTGCTGTTGCTACTGTTACTACTACTACTACTACTACTATGACTACTACAACAACAACTACTACTACAACAGCTTCTGCTCCTACTAGTATGACCACTACTACAGCTAATACCTCTAGTACTTTTATAATGGCAATTACCGCCACTACTATTACTACTACTCTTATTACCACCACTACTACTACTATTACGACAACTACTACTACTACTTCTACTATAACTAGTTCTACTACTACTATTATTACTGCTACTTTTACTTCTGCTATTATTGTCACTACTACTAGTACTACTAATACTGCTACTATTTCTACTACCACAACAATTGCAACTACTACAACTACTACTATGACTACTACTGCTACTACTGCTATCGTTACTACTATTGCTACAACTAGTCCTTTTACTACTAGTGCTACTACTATCAATGCTACTACTGATACTACTACTACAAGTATTACTGCTACTACTACTACTAGTAGTACTACTACTACTACCACTATTACTACTGCTGCTGCTACTATTACTACACTAATACTACAACTGCTACTACTTCAACAACTACTACTATTACTGCTACTAATACTTCTACTACTACTACTACTACTATAACTACTCCTATCAGGACTACTACTACGACTACTACTGCTGCTACTGCTACTATTACTACTACAACACTACTAATACGACTACATCGACTACTACTACAACAAGTACCACAACTACCACTTCTAATACTCCTCCTACCACCCCAACTACGACTACCACTACTGCTACTACTACTACTGCTGCTACTACCACTACTACTCCAACTCCTACTCGTACGGCTACTCCTAACACAATTTCCACTGCTACAACTACTACCACAACAACTACTACTTCTGCTACTACTTTTACTACTATTACTGCTACTGCTACTATTACTCCTACTACTATTGCTACTGGTACTACTACTACAACTCCTACTATCAAAACTACTATTGTTGCTACTGCTACTGCTACTCCTCCTCCTCCTTCTACTACTACTCCTAACACTCCAACGACTTATAAGACTACAACTCCAACTACTGCTACAACTACTACATTCCAACTACTACTACTACCCCTACCACTACTACTTCTACTAGAACTACTATTACTACTATTACAACTACCCCAACTGCTACTACTGCACCTACAACTATTGCTACTACTACTACTACTTCAAACACTTGCACTACAACTACTACTGCAACAACTGGTACTGCTACTGCTACTACTCCAAATACTACTACTTCAACTACTAATACTACTACAACTACTACTACGACAACTTTTGCTACTGCTACTGCTACTACTATTACTACTTCTACTACTATAAATACTACTCCAACTTCTACTACCACTAGTTCTATTACTACCACTACTACTACTACTACAATTTATAATACTACCACAACTACTATAACTACTTTTGCTGCTATTACTACTACTGCTGCTGTTGCTACTACTACTACTACTGTTGCTTCTACAACTATTACTGCTACTACTACTTCTATTTCTCCTCTTACTGCTACTACTTCTGCCACTACTTACACAAATACTACTACTACTACTGTTACTACTACTACTACTGAAACTACTACTACTACTACTTCCACAAATACTACTACTGTTACTACTACTACTACTTCCACAAATACTACTACTACTACTGTTACTACTATTAGTACTACTCTTACTACTACCACTACTACGATTATGGCTACTACAACTTCTATTGCTACTACTACTACTACTACTACTACTACTGTTGCTGCTGCTACAACCTCTGCTACTACTACTATAGCTACTACTATACTACTACAACACTAGTACAATAAATAATACAATTGCTACTACTACTACACCTATTACTACTATTATTGCTACTACTACTGCTACTTATACTACTAATAATACTGCAACTATTCCTACTACTACACTATTATTATTATTGCTACTACTACTATTTCTACTTCTACTCATGCTACTACTTCTACTACTACTACTGCTGCTGCTGCTGCTGCTGCTGGTACTACTACTACAACAACAACAACAACTACTACTACTACTATTACTACTTCTGCTACTACTACTCTTGCTAATACTGCTACTCCTACACCTACTATTACTATTGCTGTTGCTGCTACTACTACTACTCTAGTACGACACTACTACTACAACTACTACTTCTAGCACTGCTATTACTACAACAACTACTACTATTACTAATACTAATACTTATACAACAACTACTACAACTACTACTACTAAAACAACTTCTTTTGCTACTACTACTATAACTCGTACTGCTATTACTACAACCACAACTACTAGAACTCCTATTGCTACTAGTAATACAACAACAACTGCTAATACTACTACTACTACTACTACTACTCCTACATCTACTACAACTCCACTTCTGCTACTCCTCCTAGTGCTACTACTACAACTACCACGGCTGCTACAACTTCTGCTACTACTACTACTACACCACCAACTCCTACTCCTACTATTACACCTACTACTATTTCTACTGCCACAAATACTAATACAACAACTACTACTGCTACTACTACTTCTACTACTATTGCTGCTACTATTACTGAAATTACTGCTACTGCTTCTACTACTACTACAACCTTTGCTACTAATACCACTACGATAACTACTACTGGTACAATTGCTATTACTACTACTGATCCTACAACTACTACTACTCCTAGCACTCCTACGACTTACACGACTACTACTACTATTACAACAAGAACTACAACTACTGGCACTTCTACTACAAAAACTACAGCGACTACTACCACTACTAGTACTTCTAATACTACAACTGCTACTACTACTACTACTCCTACAACAACAACTACTACTCCTAGTATTACTACTACTGCTGCTGTTGCTACTACCACATCTACTACTAATACTACTGCTTCTACTACAACTATTAATACTACTACAACTACTACTGCGACTACTACTACTGCTGCTCCTCCTCCTGCTACTACTACCACTATTACTACTGGCACTATCATATTCACCACTACAAATACTACGACAACTACTGCTGCTACTACTACTACTACTAGTGCAATTACTACCTCTACTGCCACTAATACAACTTTTTCTATTACTTCTCCTATTACTACTACTATTTCTGCTCCTCCTACTACTACTTCTACTACCACTACTACTACTCCTGCTGCTGCTGCTACTACTACTACTTTCGCTACTACTACTACTACTACTTGTTCTGCTACTACTAGAACCGCTACTACTACTACTACTACTACTACCTCTAATCTCTGAACTTGTTCTACAATTGCTATTACCACACTACAACTACAACTACTCTTATTACCACCATTACTACCACTACTATGACTACTACTACTACTTCTACTACAACTACTTCAACAACTACTATTATTACTGCTACTCCTACTTCAACTACTACTGTGACTACTACTAGCACTACTAATATTGTTGCTACTTCTACTACTACAACAACATCTACTACTGTTACTACTACTATCAATACTATTGCAGCTACTGCTATCGCTACTACTATTGCTACAATAATTTCTTTTACTATTAATACTTCTGCTATCACTACCACTACTGTTGCTACTACTTCTACAATAACAACTACTACTCCAACTACTACTACAACTACTCATACCACTATTACTACTACTACTGCTACTACTACTACACCACTACTACAAAAACTACTACTACTACTACAACACAACTACAACTATTGCTACTTCTAGTTCTACTACCACCACCACTACTACTACTCCAATTGCTACTACTACTCCTCCTACTGCTGCTCCTACTACTACTACTACTTCTAATACTACTACTTCTACTGCTACTACCACTACTACTACTATTGCTGCTACCTCTACTACTACTAGTGTTGTACTACTACTATCACTACAACTACTAGAACTCTTACTACTCCAACAACTACTACTGTTACTACTACCAATTCTACTACTACTATTGCTGCAACTATTACTACTACAACAACTCCTTTTGAAACTACTACTACCACTCTTACTACTATTACTACTGCTACAACTACTAGTACTCCTACAGCTATAACTAATACTACAACAACTACTAATACTACTACTTCTACTACTGCTACTCCTACAACTACAACAAATGCCACTTCTAATGCTCCTCCTTCTACTACTATTACAATTGCCACTGCTACTACTACTACTACTTCTACTCCAACTCCCACTCATACTTCTACTCCTACTACTAATTCTACAACAATAACTACTACTATTACTACATCCACTACTATTATTGCTACTATTACTGAAACTACTGCTACTATTACTACTACTACTATTATTGTTGCTATAGGTACTAGTACTACAACGCCTATTACCATCACTACTACTCCTACTAGTGCTAATAATACTTCTCCAAACACTCCTACCACTTATATGACTGCTACTCCAATACTACAACAACTACTATACTCCAACTACCACTAATTCTACTGCTACCACTACTTCTACTTATACTACTTCTACCACTATTATCACTACTCCAATTGCTACTACTGCTCCTACTACTATTACTACTACTACTACAACTAGTTGTACTAATAATACTACTCCAAACACTCCCACTACTACTACTGCTGTATCAACTGCTACTACTACTACTACTACTACTACTACTACTACTACTACTACTACTACTACTACTACTACTACTACTACTACTACTACTACTACTACTACTACTATTGCTATTGCTACTGCTACTACAACTGTTACTACTACTACTACTACTACTACTACTACTACTACTACTACTACTACTACTACTACCTCTGCTACTGTTATTGCTATTATTACTGCTGCTGCTGCTACCACTACTTCTACTACTACAAATACTACTCCTATTGCTACTACTACTAATCCTATTATTACTACCACTACTACTACATCGATTTATACTACTACCACAACTACTACAACTATAATTGCTTCGACTACTACCAATCTTACCACTGCTACTACTATTACTACTACTACTGCTACTGCCACTACTCTAACTACTCCTACTACTACCGCTACTACTATGCCTACAGCAACTCCAACTACTTCCACCAGTCCTACTACTACTGCTACCCCTACTCCAACTACTCCTACTACTACTGCTACTACTATGCTTACTGCAACTCCAACTACTTCCACCACTCCTACTACTACTGCTACCCCTACTCCAACTACTACAACTTCTACTATACTACAACTACTGCTACTGCTACTAATACTACAACTATTACTTCAACTACTACTACTACAACTGTTACTACTATAACTACTTCTAAGAATAGAATAATTGCTACTGTTGCTACTCATACTGCCACTAGTACCACTACTACTAATACCAACATTACTACCTACAACTACTACTACTCCTACTACTGCTCCCACTACTCCTACTACTCCACCTATTCCTACACCAAGTCGTACTACTACTACTACTAGTGCTACTCATACACCTACTGCCATTACTACTACTCCTACTACTAATATTAACACTATTATTGCTACTACTACTATTACGCCTAACACTCTTGCTACTATTGTTGCTATTACAACTACTACTTCAGCTTCTACAATAACTACTACTACTTCTGCTCTTACTACAACTACTACTATGACTACGCCTACTGATACTACTACTACTATTGCTACTGATGCTTCTTCTTCTACTACTACTACTACTACTACTACCATTAATATTCCTACTACTACTACTACTACTACTACTATAAGAACTACTACTACTGTGACAACTACAATTCCTACTACTACCACAACTACTACTATCACTACTGCTAATACTACTACTACTATTACTACTGTGATGACTATAATTACTCCTACCACGACTACTACAATTGCTACAACTACTAATGCTGCTACTGCTTTTGCTACTAGAAGTCCTATTACTACTACTACTGCTACTACTACTAACACTACTACAACTGCTACTATTACTACCACTACTTCTACTACTACTACTTCTACTATAACTACTACAACTACAACTGCAATTGAAATAGCTACTACTACTAACACTACTACTACTACTCCTATTATTACCACTACTTCTACTACTGCTACTTTTGCTATGACTACTACAACTACTACTGCAATTGAAATAGCTACTACTATTACTACTAATACTGCACCTACTAGTACTACTACTTATACTACAACAAATACAGCCACAACAGCCCATACTGCTACTGCAACAATGACTACTACTAGTACAACTACTACTATTGCTTCTATTACTACTTCTACTACTACTATTACTACTTCTGCCACTATTACTACTATTACAACTACTACTACTTCTACCACTAGAACAATTGCTACTACAACTACTCCTACTGCTACTAGCACTACTACTACTAATACTAATGCTACTACTACTACTCCTATTACTACTCTTACTACTACTCCTACTGCTACTCCTATACTAACTCTTACTACTATTCCTACTACTAGTGCTACTCCTACACCTACTACTATTACTACTACTCCTACTGCTAATACTAACACTAATACTGCTGCTACTAAGATTACTCCTAACACTCTAGCTGTTGCAGCTGTTATTACAACTACTACTCTTGCTGCTCTTACTGTAACTACTACTGCTATTACTACTACTACTACTACTACTACCACCACCACCACTACTACTACAACTGCTACGACTATTGCTACTGCTTCTAATACTACTACTATTACAACTGTTGCTGCTAAAACTATGACTACTACCACTAATATTTCCACTACAACTGCTACTACTAAACCTTCTACTACTACTACAAGAACTACAACTACTATGACTACTACAATTCCGACTACTACTACTACTACTACTACTACTACTACTGTTGCTACTACTACTACTAGGTCTACTACTTTTCCCAGTCCTACTTCAACTATTGCTACTACTACTACTCCTACTACTACTACTACTGATACTTGTATGACTACTACTATTCCTACACATACTCCTACTCCTGCTACTACTATAACTACTACTACTGCTGCTACCACTACTCCAACAAAAACAACTCCTACTACTACTTCTACTAAAACTTCTACTATAACTACTACCACAACAAGTACTACTATTACTACTACAACTACTACCACAATAAGTACTACTATTACTACTACAACTATTATGATGACTACTAATACTACTACTACTATAGCAACTAATACTACAGTACAACTTTACAGCTAATACTACTGTTACTGCTACTTCTACTGCTATTTCTATAAGTATTAGTACTACTATAACTACTACTACAGCTGGTGCTACTACTTCTTCTACTATGAATACTACTACTCCCATTAATACGACTACTACTACAACTACTACTACATGTAGCAGTAGAAATAGTTGTAGTGGTAGTAGTAGCACAAATAGTATTATTAGTAGAAGCAGCAACAGCAGTGGTAGGAGTAGTAGTAGTAGTAGGTGGATAGGTAGTAGGAGTAGTTATATTAGGAGGAGTACAAGCAACCATAGCTGCTGTACTTGTAGTATTAGTAGTAGAAGTAGCTGTAGTAGTAGTAGCAGTAGCATTAGTGGTTGAAGTAGCAGTAGTAGTAGTAGAAGTAATAGTAGTAGTAGTAGTAGCAATAGCAGTGGTAGCAGTACTAGTAGTAGTTATTGTTGTAGTTGTAGTAGTAGCTGTAGAAGTGGTGATAGTAGTACCAGTTGTAGTAGAAGCTACTACGACAGTAGTCATAGTAATACTAGTAGTAGTAGTGGAAGTTGCAGTACTTGCTCTAGTAGTAGTTGTAGTAGTAGTAGTTGCTCTAGTAGTAGTAGTAGCAGTAGTAGTAGTAGCTGCAGTAGTCGTAGTAGTAGTAGTAGCCAAAGTGCTAGCAATAGTAGTAGTTATTATTGTAGCAACAGTAGCAGTTTTAGCAGAAGGAGCAATAGTAGTAGCAGTAGCAACAATAGTATTAGTAGCAATAGGAGTGGTGGTTGTAGTAGCAGCAGTAGTTGTAGCAACAGCAGGAGTAGTGGTAGTAGTAGTAGCAGTAGCAGTCATTGTAGTAGTTGTAGTTGCAGTTGTAGTAGAAGTAGTTGTAATTATTATACTAGTAGAGGTAGTAGTAGCAGCAGCTACAGTAGCAGTAGCAGTAGTAGTAGCAGCCGAAGCTACTATAGTAGTCATAGTCATATTAGTTGTTGTAGTAGTAGTAGTAGTAGTAGTGTTAGAAATAGTAGCAACAATAGCAGTAGTAGTAGAAGTAGCAGTAGTAGTAGAAGTAGCAGTAGCAGCAATAGTAGTAGTGGAAATAGTAGTAGTAGTAGTAGAAGCAGCAACAATAGTAGTATCAGCAGCAGTAGTAGCAGTAGTAGTAGCAGGATAGGTAGTAGGAGTAGTTGTAGTTGGAGCAGCAACAGCAACTGTAGTAGTAGTTGTTGTAGTTATAGTAGTAGTAGTAGTAGTAGCGACAGCAGCAGTAGCAACAACAATAGCAGTAGTAGCAATAGTATCAGTAGTTGTAGTGTTAGTAGTAGTAGTTGCAGTAGTAGAAGTCATGGTAGCAATAGTAGTAGTTATTGTAGCAGTCCTAGTAGTACTAGTAGTCAAAGTAGTAGTAATAGTAGTAGGAGCAGCACTAGTGGTAGTAGTAGTAGCAAGAGTAGTAGTAGTAATAGTTACAGTGGTAGTAGTAGTAGTAGCAGTAGTAGTAGCAATAGTAGTGGCAGTAGTCACAGTAATAGTTGTAATAGTTATTGTAGTAGCAGTAGTGGCAGCCGTAGTGGTAGTAGACGAACTAGTAGAAGCACTAGTACTAGTTGTGGTAGTAGTACTACTTTTGAACGCAGGAGTAGTAGTAGTAGTCATAGCAATAGTAGCAGCAGCCGTAGTGGTAGTAGTAGCAGTAGTAAGAGAAGTTTTAGTAGTAGTAGTAGCAGTAGTAGGAGTAGGAGTAGTAGTAATAGTAGTTGTAGTAATAGTAG
>RXID01012344.1:0-10000 GCA_005019695.1 Trichopus zeylanicus subsp. travancoricus
AGTAGTAGTAGTAGTAGTAGTAGTAGTAGTAGTAGTAGTAGTAGTAGTAGTAGTAGTAGTAGTAGTAGTAGTAGTAGTAGTAGTAGTAGTAGTAGTAGTAGTAGTAGTAGTAGTAGTAGTAGTAGTAGTAATAGTAATAAGTAGTAATAGTTCTAGTAATGGTAATTATAGTACTATTAGTAGTAGTCATAGTTGTTGTTGTTGTTGTTGTTGTTGTAGAGGTATAATTAGTAGCAGTAGTAGTAGCAATAGTAATAATAATAATAGTTGTAGTAGTGGTTATTGTTGCTATAGTTCTATTTGTGGTAGTAGTAGCAGTAGAAGTAATAATAATAATAATAGCTATAGTTGTAGTAGCAATTGCAGTAGTAGTAGTAGTCATAGTAGTAAGAGCAATAGAAGCAGTAGTAGAACCAATAACAGCACCAAGCATTATAGTAGTAGTTATGGTACTAGCATGAGTAGTAGCAGCAATAGTAGTATCTGCTGTAGTAGCGGTAGTAGAAGAAGTAGTAGCGGTAGTACTAGTAGCAGTGTAGTAGTAGTAGTTGGGGTATTTGTAGTAGCAGCAACAACAATAGTCATACTAGCAGTAACAAAAGCAAAAGTAGGAGTAGTTGTTGTAATAGTAGTAGTAGTAGTAACGGTATTAGAAGTAGTAGTAAGCAATAGTAGATATATTAATAGTTGTAGTAGTAGTTGTAGTAGTACTTATAATAGTACTAGTAATAGTAGTTGTAATGGTAGTAGTAGAAGTGGTAGTTGCTATTGTTGTTGTTGTTGTAGCAGTAGTATTAGTAGTTATTATTATTGTAGTAGTACTAGTAGTAGAAGTTTTAATAGTAATCATAGCTGTAGTAGTCGTAGTAGCCGCAACTACAACAACAACAACATTAGTAGTAGTATTAGTCATTGTAGTAGTAGCAGTAGTAATAGGATTAGCATTTGCAGTAGTAATAGTGATGATAGTAGTAGTTGTTGTAGTAGTAGCATTAGTTGCAGAATTGGTAGTAATAGTAGCTGCAGTTGTAGCAGTAGTAGTAGTAGCAGTAGTAGTAGCAATAGTAGTAGTAAAAGCAGTAATTGTAGTAGCGGGGGTAGTAGTATTAGTTGTAGCAACGACAGTAGTAGCAGGAGTAGTATTGGAAGAAGTAGTACTAGTAGTATCAGTAGTAGCAGAAGCAGTAGTACTCATACCTGTAGTAGTATTAGCAGATATAGTAGCTGTAGTACTAGTAGTAGTAATAGTTATGGAAGTTATAGTAGTAGTAGAAGTAGCAGCAGTAGAACTAGTAGTTGTAGTATTTGAAGCAATAGTAGTAGTAGTAGCTTTAATACTAGTAGCAATAGTAGTAGTAGCCGGAGACGTCATAAGAGTAGTAGTTGTAGCAGCAATAACAACAGCAGTATTAGTAGTAGTAATGGTAGAAGTAGTAGTAGTTGTTGTTGTAGTAGTAGTAGTAGCAATAGTAGTTGTTGTAGTATAAGTAGTAGTAGTAGTACTAGTAGTAGTAGTAGTTGTTGTTGTTGTAGTAGTAGTAGTAGTAGTTGCAGTTGTAGTGGTAGTAGCAGTCATTGTAGTAGTAGTAGCAGGACTAGTAGTAGTAGTAATAGCGGGAGTAGCAATAGTAGTAGTAGTAGTAGTAGTAGTCGTCATAGTAGTTGTAGTTGTAATAGCAGTAGTTGCAGCAAGGGCCGTTGTATTAGTAGTAGTAGTATCAGTAGTTGCAATAGTACCAGCAGTAGTAGTAGCAGTAGTAGCAATAGTAGAAGTAGTTGTTGTTTTAGTAGTTGTGGTATTAGTAGTAGTAGTAGTATTGCAAGAGTAGTAGCAGTGGCAGTACAAGTAGCGTCAACAAAAAAGTTAGGAGTAGGGGCGGTAGTTGTCATATTAGAAGTAGCAATAGTGGTAACAGCAGGGGAATTAACTATAGAAGTAGTAGTAGCAGTAGTACTAGTAATAGTAATAGTAATAATCATAGTAATACTAGTACTACTAGTAGTAGTAGTAATAGTAGTACTAGTAGCTATAGCAGTACAGCTAGTAGTAGCAGTAGTAGTACTAGTATTAGTAGTAGTAAGTAGTAATAGTTGTAGTAGTGGTAGTAGTAGTAGAGGTAGTTGTCGTAGTTATTGCAGTAGTACTAGCACTAGTAGTAGTAGTAGTAGTAATAATAATAATAATAATAGTTATTGTAGTTGTTGTTGCTATAGGAGTACTAGTTGGGGTAGTAGTAGTTGTTGTAGTAGTAGTAGCAGTTGTAGTCGTAGTACTAGTCATAGTGGTAAGAGTAGTAGAAGTAGTAGTAGTAGCAGTTGTAGTAGCAAGCATTATAGTAGTAGTTGTAGTAGTACTAGTACTAGTAGTAATAGTTGTATTTTCTATAGCAGCAGTAGTTGTAGTAGCAGTTATAGCTGTAGTGGTAGTAGGAGTAGTACTAGCAACAGTTGCAGCAGCTGCAGCAGCAACAGTAGTAGTGGTATTTGTAGTAGTTGCAACAATAATAGTCGTAGTAGCAACAGTAGTTGCGATCGTAGTAGTAGTAGAAGTCTGAGTAGTAGTACTAGCAGTAGTACTATTAGTAGGAGAAGTAGAGTACTAGCAGTAGCAAAAGCAGAGGTAGTAGTTGTTGTAGTAGTAGTAGTAGTAGTTGTAGTAGTAGTAGTCGCAGTAGTATTAGTAGTTGTAGTTGTAGCAGCAGCAACAGTAGCTGCAGTAGCACTAGTAGCAGCAGCAGCAGCAACGGCAGTAGTAGTAGTAGCAGTAGCAGTAGTAGCAGTTGTAGTAGTTGTAGCAGTAACAGTGGTAGTAGTAGTTGTTGTTGTAGTAGTAGCATTAGTTGCAGGACTGGTAGTAGTAGTAGTTGCAGTAGTTGCAGTAGTAATAGTAGTAGTGGCAGTAGTAGTATCAGTAGTAGTAGAAGTAGAAATTATGGCAACAGGGATAGGCATAGTAGTAGTAGCAGCAGCAGTAGCAGCAATAGTCGTATTAGTATTAGTAATATTAGTAGTAGTAGTAGTAGTAGTAGCAGTAGTAGTCATACATGTAGTAGCTTTAGCAGATGTAGTAGCAGTAGTACTAGTTGTTGCAATACTTGTAGAAGTAGTAGTACTACTAGTAGTAGTAGTAGTGGTTGAAACAATAGTAGTAGTAGTAGCTTTAATACTAGTAGTAATAATAGTAGTAGGAGGAGAAGTCGTAAGAGTAGTAGTTGAACTAGCAGCTGCAGCAACAATAATAGTAGCAGCAACAGCGACGGCAGCAGTAGTAGTACTAGTAGTAGTAGTAGTAGTAGCTGTAATAATTATCGTTGTAGTAGTAGTAGCAACAATAGTAGTAGCAGTAGTAGCAATAGTAGCAGTTGTAATGGTAGTAGTAGCAGTAACAATAGTGGTAGGAGGAATAGTAGGACTAGTAGTAGCAACAGTAGTAGAAGTACTAGTAGGAGTTGTTGTAGTAGTAGAAGCAATAGTAGTTGTAGTAGAAGTAGTAGTAGTGGTAGTAGCAGTAGTATTAGCAGTAGCAATAGTATTAGTAGTAGCAGTAAGAGTAGTAGGAGTTTTAGTATTTTTGGTAGCCGTAGTAGTAGTTGTAGTAGTTGTAGGAGTAGTCATAGTAGCAGTAATAATAGGAGTAGTAGTAGTAGTAGTGCTAGCAGTAGTACTGATAGTTACTGCAGAAGTGGTAGTAGTAGTAGTAGTAGGTGTAGTAGTGGTAGTAGTAGTAGTAGTGTTATAGTAGTATTAGGAGATATAGCACTATTAGGAGTAGTTGTAGTTGTAATAGTAGTAGTAGTCATAGTAATAGTAGGAGAAGTAGTTCTTGTAGCTGTAGTTGTAGCCACAGCAGTACTAATAGAAGCAGTAGCAGTAGTAGTAGTCATATGAGTTGTAGTAGTAGTCATAATAGTAGCAGCAGTACTAGTGCTAGAAGTAGTTATAGTCGGATCAGCAGGAATAGTAGCAGTCGTAGTAGTACAAGCAGTAGTAGTAGTCGTAGTAATAGTAAGTGTCATAGTAATAGCAGTAGCAGTAGTAGTCGTAGCAGTTATAGTGTAAGTAGCATGAGTCGTAGCAGAAATAGTAGTAGAAGTTGTTGTAGTAGTAGTAGTATTTGTACTAGTAGTTGTAATAGTAATAGTTGTACTAATAGTAGTAGTAGTAAGTGTAGCAGTAGGAATCGATGTAGGAGTAAGAGTGGTAGTAGTAGTAATAGTGGCAATTGTAGTAGTAGGAGGAGGAGTAGTAGTAGTAGCAATAGTAGTAGTAGTAGTAGTAGTAAAAGTGTCTATAGCAGTAGTAGAAGTTATAGTTGTCGGGGGTAGTAGCTGTAATAATAGCAGTAGTAGTAGTAATTTCTAATAGTAGTAGTAGTAGTAGTATTAATAGATGTTGAAGTGGTAATAGGAGTGGTAGTAGTAGCAATAGTAGATGGAGTAGAAACAATAGTGGTAGGAATAGTGGCATTAGTTCTTGTATTAGTAGTTATAGTAGTAGAAGTAGTAGTAGTGGTGGTAGTTGTGCTAGTACTATTAGTTGCAATAGTAGTGGTAGTAGTAGTAGTAGCAGTGATTGTTATAGCAGTAGTAGTAATAGTAGCTGCAGTGGTTGTTGTAATGGTAGTTGTATCAAAAGTTGTAGTTAGAGTAGTATCAGTAGTAGTAGCAGTAGCATTAGTAGCAAAAGCAGTAGTATGAGCAGTAGTATGAGCAGTAGTAGTAATACCGGTAGCAGTAGGATTAGTAGTAGTAATAATAGTAGTAGTAGTTACATTTGTAGTAGCAATCGTAGTTTTAGTATTAGTAGTAGCAATAGCTATAGTAGTGGTAGTAGTAGTAGTAGTAGCAGTTGCGGTAGAATTAGCAGTAGCATTTGCGACAATAGTAGTATCAGTAGCAATAGTATCAGTTTTAGTAGTTGTTGCAGCAGAAGTACTGGTAGTAGCAGTAGCAGTAGCCATAGTAGTTGTTGTAGTAGTAGTAGTAGCAACAGCAGCAGCAAGAGTAGTAGTAGTAGTAGTTGTAGTAGTAGTAGCAGCAGCAGCAGCAGCAGTAGTAGTAGTAGTAGTAGTAGTTGTTGTTGTTGTTGTAGTGGTGGTGGTGGTGGTGGTAGTAGTAGTAGTTGTCGTAGTAGTTGCGGTTATTGTAGTAGTAGTAGGAGTAGCAGTAATGGCAGCAACATTTTAGCTGTAGCAGTAGTAGTAGCAGCAAGTAGTAATAGTAGTGAAAATGGTAGTAAAAATAGTAATAGTACTAGTAGTAGCAGTACTAACAGTAATAGTAGTAGTGGTAGCTGTTGTAGTAGTACGAGTAGTAGTAGGGGGGGTAGCAGTAGTAGTAGTAGTAGTATTAGTAGTAATAGCAGTAGTAGTAGTATTAGTGGTAGTAGTACAAGGAAAAGTAGTAGTAGTAAAAGTAATAGTAGTAGTAGTAGTAGTAGTAGTAGTAGCTGCAGTAGTGGTAGTAGTGGATTTAGTATTTGGAGTAGTACTAGTAGTAGTCGTAGTAGTAGTAGTAGCCGAAGTAAAAGTACAAGTTATAGTAGTAGTGGCAATAGTTGTAGTAGTACTTATCATAGTAGTACTAGTAGTTGTGGGAGGAGTAGGAGCAGTAGCAGTAGCAATAGTGGTAGGTGTAGCAGCAGTAGTACTAATAGTAGTGCTTGGAGTAGTACTAGCAGTAGCAATAGTAGTAGTGGTAGTAGTAGCTATTGTAGTTGCAGTAGTAGTACAAATAGTAGTGGTTGTACTATTGGTCACAGTGGTAGCAGTGGTAGTAGCCATAGTGGTAATTGCAGCAGTTGTAGTAGTTGTAGTATCAGTAGTAGCATAGTAGTAGTAGCAGCAGAAGTAGCGGTACTGGTATTAGTAGTTGTGGTAGTAGTAGTAGTTGTTGTAGTGGTAGTAGTAATAGCAGCAGCAGTAGCAACAGAAGCAATAATTGCAATAGTAGCATAGCAGCAGTTGTGGTAGTATAGTAGTACTAGGAGTATTCGTGGCATTAGTAGTGGCAGCAGTAGTGGTTGTAGTGGCAGTAGTAGTAGTGGTAGGACTAGTAGTAGTGGTATAAGTCTTAGTAGTAATAGAATTAGTAGTAGGAGTAGCAGCAAGAGTAGTAGTAGTAGTAGCAGTGGAAGTTGTCGTTGTATTAGTAGCTGGAGAAGTCATACTAGAAGTAGTTTTGAGAGGTATAGTTGTAGGAGTAATAGTAGTAGTAGTAGTTGTAGCGTAGTAGTAGTAGTAGGAGTAGTATTTGTAGTAGTAGTGCTAGTAGTAGTAGTAGCAATAATAATTATAGCAGAAGCAGTATCAATAGAAGTAGCAGTAGCAGTATCAGTAGTAGTAGCAATAGTAGCAACAACAGTAGTAATAGCAGTAACAACAGTATTAGTAGTAGTAGCGCTAGCAGTAGTCACAGTAGCAGTAGTAGTAGCAGTTGTGGTAGTAGTAGTATCATTAGCAAAAAGTATCAGTTGCAGTAGCAGTAGCAGCAGTAGTAGCGGTAGTAGTAGTAGTAGCAATAGTAGTAATAGCAATATAGTAGTAGCGGCAGCAGTAGTAGTAGTAGTAATAGTAGTAGTAGTAGTAGTAGTAGTAGTAGTAGTAGTAGTAGTGGTAGTTGTAGCAGTAGTTGTAGTAGTAGTAGTTGTAGTAGTAGTAATAGTACTAGTAGTAGTAGTAGTAGTAGTAGTAGTAGTAGTGGTATTAGTAGTAGTACTAGTAGTTGTTGTTGTTGTAGTAGTAGTAATAGTAGTAGTAGTAGGGGTAGTAGTAGTGGTGGTAGTAGAAGTAGTTGCAGTAATAATGTAGTAGTAATAGAATTACTAGTAGTGGTATAGGTAGTAGTTGTAGTTGTAGTAGCAGTTGTAGTAGTAGTAGTTTTTGTAGTAGTAGTAGTCGTAGTTGTCATTGTTGTAGTAGTGGTAGGAGTAGTTGTAGTAGTAGTCGTAGTTGTCATTGTTGTAGTAGTATTCGGAGTAGTAGTAGTAGTAGTAATAGTAGTTGTAGTAGTAGTAGTAGTAATAGCAGTAGAAGTAATAGTAGTATTAGTAGTCATTGTAGTAATAGTAGTAGTACTCGTAATAGTACTATCAGTAGTAGTAAGAGTAGTAGTAGTAGCATTAGTAGTTATAGTAGCATTAATAGTGGTAGTAGTGGTAGTAGTACTAGTAGTAGTAATAATAACAGCAAAAGTAGTTGTTGTAGCAATAATAGGAGCAGAAGTAGTTGTAGAAGTAGTAGTAATGGAAGTAGTAGCTGTGGTACTAGTAATAGTAGTAGTAGCTTTAGTTGTTGCTGTTGTAGTAGTAGTAGTAGGTGTAATAGTAGTAGTCGTAGTAGTAATAGTAGTATTAGTTGTAATAGTAGTAGGAGTTGCCATAGGTGTAGAAGTAGCTGTAGGCGTTTGAGTAGGAGTAGCAGTAGTAGTTGTTGTAGTACTAGTTATAGTAGTACGAGTAGTAGTAGTAGTAGTAGCAGTATCAGTAGTAGTAGTAGTAGCAGCAACAACAGTAGTAATAGCAGTAATAGCAGTATTAGTAGGAGTGGTAATAACAGTAGTAGTAGCGCTAGCAGTAGTGACAATAGCAGTAGTAGTAGCAGTTATGGCAGTAGTAGTATCATTAGGAAAAAGTATCAGTTGCTGTCGCAGCAGCAGCAGCAGCAGCAGCAATAGTAGTAGTAGTAATAGTAGTAGTAGCAGTAGTAGCGGTAGCATTAGTAGTAGTAGCGGTAGTAGTAGTAGTAGTAGTAGTAATGGTAGTAGTAGTAGTAGTAGTGGTGGTAGTTGTAGTAGTAGTTGTTGTTGTCATTGTAGTAGTAATAATAGTAGTAGTATTAGTCATTGTTGTAATAGTGATAGGAGTAGTATTAGTAGTAGTCGTAGTTGTCATTGTTGTAGTAGTAGTAGGAATAGCAGCAGCAGTAGTAGTAATAGTAGTAGTAGTAGTAGTAGTAGTAGCACTAGAAGTAATAGTAGTATTAGTAATCATTGTAGTAATAGTAGTAGTACTCGTAATAGTACTACCAGTAGTAGTAGAAGTAGTAGTAGTAGCATTAGTAGTTATAGTAGCATTAATAGTGGTAGTAGTGGTAGTAGTAGTAATAGTAATAATAGCAGCAAAAGTAGTTGTTGTAGCAATAATAGGAGCAGAAATAGTTGTAGAGGTAGTAGTAATGGGAGTAGTAGTAGTGGTACTAGTAATAGTAGTAGTAGCTTTAGTTGTTGTTGTTGTTGTTGTAGTAGTAGGTGTAATAGTAGTAATAGTAGTAGTAATAGTAGTATTAGTTGTAATAGTAGTAGCAGTTGCCATAGGTGTAGAAGTACCTATAGGCGTTTGAGTAGGAGTAGCAGTAGTAGTAGTTGTAGTAGTTGTTATAGTAGTACGAGTAGGAGTTGGACTAGGTGTAGTGGTAACAGTCGTAGGAGTAGGAGTAGTAGTAGTAGTGGCAGGAGCAGGAGTATGTGTAGTAGTAGTAGTTGTTGTTGCTGTTGAAGTAGAAGTAGAATTAATAGTAGTAGTTATAGTAGTATTAGTGCTAGTAGTAAGAATAGGAGTTGGAGTAGTAGTAGTAGTAGTAGGAGTAGTAGTTGTAGCAGTCAGAGTTGGAGTAGGAGTTGTACGAGTTGTATTAGTAATTGAAGTAGTAGTAGTAGTAGTAGTAGCAATAGGAGTAGTAATAGTAGTAGTTATAGCAGTAGTAGTGGAAGTAGTAGTAGAATTAGTTGTAGTAGTAGTAGGAGTACTAGTAGTTGTAACAGTTCTAGTAGTTGTAGTTTCCTGATGAGTGGTAGGAGTGGGAGTTGGAAAAGGAGTGGCAGTACGAGTTGTAGTAGTCATAGTACTAGTTTTAGTAGTAGTAGTAGCAATTGCTAGAGTAGGAGTTGTAGTAGCAGTAGTTGTAGCAAGCGGAGCAATAGTAGTAGTAGTAGTAGTCGTAGGAGTAGGAGTACAAGTGTTAATGGGAGTAGTAGCAGTAGCAATAATAGAAGTTGTTGGAGTGGCTCTAATAGCAGTAGTCGGAGTAGTACGAGTAGTAAGCACTGTAGTAGCAGCATCAGTAGTAGAACAGCAGTAACTGTAGTGGTAGTAGTTGTAGCAGGAATACTAGTAGTAGTAGTAGTAGTAGTAGTAGTAGAAGTAGTACTATTAGTAGTAGTAGTAGTAGAAGTAGTACTATTAGCAATAGTAGAAATAGTAGTAGGAGAACTAGTAGTAGTATTAGTAGTAGAACAGCAGTAACTGTAGTGGTAGTAGTTGTAGCAGGAATACTAGTAATAGTAGTGGTAGTAGTAGTAGTAGAAGTAGTACTATTAGCAGTAGTAGAAATAGTAGTAGTGGAGCTAGTAGTAGTATTAGTATTAGTAGCAGAAGTCGTAGTAGCAGATGTCGTAGTAGCAGTAGTCGAAGTAGTAATATTTGGAATAGTAGTAGGAGTAGGAGTTGGAGTTGGAGTTCGAGTAGGAGTAGCAGAAGCTACAGTAGTACTAGTAGTATTAGTCACAGTAGTAGTCATAGCAGCAGCAGCAATAGTAGTAGGAGTTGTGGTAGTAGTAGTACCTGTTGTAGTTGTAGTCATAGTAATAGTACTAGTCATAGTAGTTGTAGTTGTAGTAGTAGTTGTTGTAGTAATAGTAGTAGATGTTGTAATAGTTGTAGTAGTAAGAGTACTAGTAATATTAGAGGCAATAGCGGTAGTAGTAGTTGCTATAGTAATAGAAGGAGTAGTAGTCGTAGTAGCGGTAGTAGTAATAGTTATACAAGCAAAAGCAGTAGTAGTAGTAGCAGAAGTAGTAGTAGTAGTCGAAGTAGTAGTAGGAGTAGTAATAGTAATAGTAGTTGTAGCAGTAATAGGAGTAGTAGTAATTCTAGTAGCAAAAGTAATAGTAGGTGTAGTTTTAGGAGTAGGTGTTGGTGTATGAGTAGTAGTAGTAGCAGTAACACTAGTAGTAGTAGTAGTAGTAGCATTAGTATTAGTATTAGTAGGAGGAGGAGTAGTAGT
>RXID01012344.1:12500-17574 GCA_005019695.1 Trichopus zeylanicus subsp. travancoricus
TAGCAGTAGTAGTAGTAGTAGTAGTAGCAGTAGTAGTAGTAGTAATAGCAATAGTAATAGTAGTAGTAGCAGCAGCAACAGCAGTAGTAGTAGTCATAGTAGCAATTGTAGTAGTAGCAACAATTGTAGTAGTAGTAGTACTAGTAGTGGTAGTAGTAGTTATTGTTGTTGTTGTTCTTGTTGTAGTAGTAGTAGTCATGGTAGCAGAAGTTGTAGGAGTAGTAGTAGTGTTAGTAGTAGTAATAGTAGTAGAAATAGTAGCTGTAGTAGTAGTAGTTGTTGTTGTTGTAGCAGCAGTAGTAATACTAGTAGTAGTTGTAGGAGTAGCAATAGTAGTAGTAGCAGTAGTAATAGTAGTAGTTTTTGTAGCAGTTATTGTAGTAGCAGTAGTAGTGGCAGTAGTACTATTAGAAGTAGTAGTAGTTATTGTTGTTGTTGTCGTTCTAGTAGTAGTAGTCATGGTAGTAGTAGTTGCAGGAGTAGTAGTAGTAGTAGTGTTAGTAGTACTAATAGTAGAAGAAATAATAGTAGTAGTGGTGGTAGTAGTAGCAGCAGCAGCAGCAGTAGTAGTAATAGAAGTAGAAATAGTAGTAATAGTAGTATTGTTACTAGTAGAAATAGTAGTAGAAATAGTAGCAGTAGTAGTTGTAGTAATAGTAGGAGAAATAACAGTGGTTGTTGTAGTAGAGATAGTAGTAATAGTAGCAGTGTTACTAGTAGAAATAGTTGTAGAAATAGTAGTAGTAGTAGTAGTTGTTGTTGTAGTTGTAGTGGTAGTGGTAGTAGTAGTAGTGGTGATGGTGGTGGTGGTGGTAGTAGTAATAGTAGTAGTAGTTGTTGTTGTTGTTGTTGTTTTTGATGTAGCAGTAGTAACAGGAGTTGGTGTAGGAGTAGGGGTATTTGTGGGAGCAGTAGCAGTAGTAATAGTAGTAGTAGTAGTAGTAGTAGTAGTAGTAGTAGTTGGAGAAGTAGTTGCAACAGTAGTAGCAATAGAAGTAGTTGCAATAGTAGTAGTAATAGAAGTAGAAGTAGTAGCTATATTGGCAGTAGCAAAAGTGGTAGTAGCAGAAGTAGTTGCAGTAGTAGTAGTAATCGCAATAGAAGGAGTAGTAGCTGTAGTAGTAGAAGTAATACTAGTAATAGTAGTAGAAGCATTAGTAGCAATAGTAGTAGTATAGTAGTAGTGGTAGTCAAAGTTGTAGTAGTAGTAGTAGTATGTGTGGTAATAGGTGTTGTAGTAGTGGTACTACTAGCAGCAATAGTAGTAGTAGTAGTAGTTGCGATAGTAGTAGTGATGGTAGTAGTGGTAAAAGTTGCAATAGTAGCAGTCATGCTAGTAGTAGTAGTAGTAGCAGCAGTAGTAGTCATGGTAGAAGTAGTTGTAGGAGTAGTAGTAGTGTTAGTAGTTGTAATAGTACTAGAAATAGTAGTAGTCATAGTAGTAGTAGGTGTTGTAGGTATTGTAATAGTAGCAGTAGTAGTATTAGCAGCAGCAATTGTAGTAGTAGTAGTTGTTGTAGCAGTAGTAGTAATACTAGTAGTAGTTGTAAGAGTAGCGGTAGTAGTAGTAGTTGTTGTAGCAGTAGTAGTAATACTAGTAGTAGTTGTAAGAGTAGCGGTAGTAGTAGTCGTAGTAGTAGTAGTAGTAGTCGTATTAGTAGTAGCAGTAGTAGTTGTACTAGCAGCTATCGTAGTAGCAGCAGTAGTGGCAGTAGTACTAGTAGAACTAGTAGTAGTTATTATTGTTGTGGTTGTTCTAATAGTTGTAGTCATGGTAGTGGTAGTTGCAGGAGTTGTAGTAGTGTTAGTAGTACTAATAGTAGTAGAAATAGTAGTAGTAGTAGGAGAAGCAGCAGTAGCAAGAGCAGCAGCAGTAGTAGCAATAGTCCTAATAGTAGTAGAAATAATAGTAGTTGTTGTAGTTGAAATACTAGTAATAGTAGTAGTGTTACTAGTAGTAGTAGTAGTAGAAATAGTAGTTGTAGTTGTAGTAGTAGTAGTAGTAGTAGTAGTAGTAATAGTAGTAGAAATAGTAGGAGCAGTTGTAGTAGAAATAGTAGTAATAGTAGTAGTGTTACTAGTAGAAATAGTAGTAGAAATAGTAGAAGTAGTAGTTGTTGTTGTTGTTGTAGTAGTTGTAGTAGTAGTGGTAGTAATAGTAGTTGTAGTAGTGGTCGTGGTAGTAGTATGTGGTAGTAGTATTTGTAGTAGTATTAGTAGTAGTAGTAGTAGTAGTAGTAGTAGTAGTAGTAGTAGTAGTAGTAGTTGTAGGAGTAGGAGTAATAGCAGTTGTAATAGTAGTAGTTGCATAGTATTACTAGTAGTAATAGTAGCAGTTGTTGGAGTAGTAGTAGTTCTAGCACTAGTAGTTGTAGTAGTAGCAGCAGCAGTAGTAGTAGTAGGAGGAGGAGGAGTAGTTGTAGTAGTAGTGGTAGTAGTGGTAGATGTAAGGGTAGTAGTAATAGTAGTATTCGAGTGTTAGTAGTTGTAGTAGTTGTTGTTGTTGTTGTAGTAGTAGAAGCTGGAGCATTGGTTGTAGTAATAGTAGTAGTTGTGGGAGTAGTAGTAGTACAAGTACAAATACTTGTCGTAGTAGTAGCGTAGTAGTAGTCACAGTAGTAGTGGTACTAGAGGTAGTAGTTGTAGTTGTAGCAGTAGTAGTAGAAGAAGTTTTAGTAGTAGTCATAGTTGTAGTTGTTGATGTTATTGTAGTAGAAGTAGCTGTTGTAGTCGTAGTAGTGGTTCTAGTAGTAGTTGTGGTAGTAGTAATACTAGTAGTTGTTGATGTTCTAGTAGTTGTATTAGTCATAGTAGTAGTAGCAGCATGAGTGGTAATAGTATTAGGTGTAGTAGTCGTAGTAGTAGTTATTGTAGCAGTAGCAGTAGTAGTAGTAGAAGAAGCAGAAGTAGTAGGAGTGGTAGTTGTAGTATTAGTAGTAGTATTAGTAGTGGTTGCAGTAGGAGGAGGATTAGAAGAAGCTGTACGAGTAGTAGTATTTGTTGTTATTATAGTAGTAGTAGTTGTTGTTGTTGTAGTCATAATAGTAGTAGTAGTTTTAGAAGTAGTAGTGATAGTAATAGAAGTACTAGTTGTAGTAGTTGTTGTTGTTGTAGCCGAAGTACTAGTACTAGGAGTTGCAGTAGTTGTAATGGCAGTAATAGTAGTAGCAGAAGCAGCAGCAGTAGTAGTCGAAGGAGCAGTAGTAGTTGTTGTAGTAGCAATCGCAATAGTAGTAGTAGCTATAGTTGTAGTAGTAGTAGTAATAGTAATAGTAGTAGAAGACATAGTAGCAACAGTAGTAGTAATAGTAGTAGGAGTAGTTGTTGTTATTGTAGTAGTAGTAGTAGTAGTAGTAGTATTTGTAGTAATAGGTTTAGTAGTAGTAGTAATAGTTGTAGTATTTGTAGTAATAGGTTTAGTAGTAGTAATACTAGTTGTATAAATAGTAGTTATAGTCCTAGCAGTAGTAGTAGTGGTACTAGTAGTAGTAGTAATAGTAGTAGTTAGTTAGAGTAGAAGTTGTTGTTGTAGTAGTAGGTGCAGTAGCAATATTAGTAGTAGTAGTTGTTGTTGTAGTAGTATTTGTAGTAATAGGTGTAGTAGTAGTAATACTAGTTGTAGCAATATTAGTTGTAGTGCTAGCAGTAGTAGTAGCGGTAGTAGTAGTAGTAGTAACAGTAGTACTAGTAGTATTTGTAGTAATATTAGTTAGAATAGAAGTAGTTGTTGTAATAGTAGGTGTAGTAGCAGTATTAGTAGTAGTAGTAGTGGTAGTAGTGGTAATAGAGTAGTAGTTGTTGTTGTCATAGTAGTAGTAATAGAAGGAGTAGTTGTAGTGGTAGTAGGAGTTACACCCGTGCCCGCAGCAGCAACATTAGTTGTTGTGGTAGTAGTTGTAGTCACGGTAGTAGCAGTACTAGTAGTTGTAGCAGTACTAGTGCTAGAAGTAGTTGTAGTAGTAGTTCTGGTAGTAGCCATACATGTAGTAGTAGTAGTGGTAGTAGTAGTAGTAGAAGTTCTGGTAAAAGGACTTGGTGTTGGAGGAGGGACAGCAGTAGAAGCTATGGTAGTAGCTGTAGTAGTAGTAGCAGTATTATTTGTACTAGTAGTAGGAGTAGCAGGAGTAAAAATGGAACTAGTAGCTACAGTAGCAGCACTAGTAGAACTAGTAGCAGTAGTAGCAATAGCAGTAGTGCAAGTAGCAGCAGTGGCTGTAGCAGCAGTGACAACAGCAATAATAGAAGTAATAATAGTAGTAATGGCAGTAGTCGGAGTAGTAGATGCAGTAGTAGTAGTAGTAATGTAGTAATAAGTGTTGTAGTAGTAGTACTTGCAGTCTAAGGAGTAGTAGCTGTAGTAGTTGTTATAGTAATAGTGGTAGTAGTAGTTGCAGTAGCAGCAGTAGTAGTAGCAGCAGTAATAGTTGTGGCAGTAGTAATAGAAGTAATATAAGTACTAGTTGTTGTACTAGTGGTTGAAGTAGTGGTAGTTGGAGTAGTTGTTACTGTTATAGTAGGTGTATGAGTAGCAGTAGTATCAAAAAGAGTAGAAGTAGTAGTTGTAGGAGTAGATGTAGTAATAGAAGGAGTTGTAGTAGTAGTAGTAGTAGTATTAGTAGTAGTAGCAATCGAAGTACTAGTACTTCAACTAGTACTACTACTAATTCTTTGACTGCTACTACCACCACTACTACTACTAGTAGTAGTAGGAGTAGTAGTAGTAGCTGTTGTAGTAGAAGTAGTTGTAGTAGTAGTGTAGTCGTAGTTGCAGTTGTAATTGTAGTAGAGGAAGTAGTAGGTAGTAGTAGTAGCAGAAGTAGTAGTAGTATTTGTCATTGAAGTAGTTGTAGCAGGAGTAGCAGTAGTAGAAGTTGTTGTTGTAGTAGTAGTAGTGGCAACGGCATAAGTGGTAGTGGTAGTAGCAGTAGTAGTTGTTGTAGTAACGGTAGCAGAGGTAGTAGTAGCAATCGTAGCAGAAATAGTAATAGTAGTATTAGTAGTAGTAGTAATACTAGTAGTACTAGTAGTAGTAGCAGTACTAGTAGTAGTAGTAGTGCTAGTAGTAGTAGTAGTA
>RXID01012345.1:822-5822 GCA_005019695.1 Trichopus zeylanicus subsp. travancoricus
AAGTAGTTTAGTAGCATCAGTAGTAATATTGGTAGTAGTAGCTATAGTAGTAGTAGCAGTACTAGTAGCTGCGGCGGCAGTAGTAGTAATAGTGGATGTAGTAGTAGTAGTAGTCAGAGTTGTAGTTGGAGTAGTAGTGAGAGTTGTAGTTGTTGGAAAACTTGTAGCAGCAGCAGTAGTTGTTGTAGTAGCAGTATGAGTTGGAGTAGGAGTAAGAATAGTAGTAGTCGTAGTAGTAGTGGTAGTAGTAAGAGTAGCAGTAGGAGTTGGAATAGTAGTAGACGTAGTAGTAGTAGTAGTTGGAATAGTAGTAGTCGTAGTAGTAGTTGTTCTTTTAGTAGTACAAGTAGGAGTAGTAGTAGTAGCAGCAGTAGTAGTAGTAGTTGTTGTTGTTGTTGTAGTAGTAGTAGTTGTAGTAGTAGGAGTTGTGGTTGTTGGAGCAGTGGTAGTAGTAGTAGTAGTGGTCATAGTAAAAGTAGTATTAGTAGTAGTAATTATATTAGTAGTTGTAGTAGTTGCAGTAGCAGGAGTTGTAGTAGGAGTTGTAGTTGTTGTAGTGGTAGTAGCAGTACCAATTGTTGTAGTAGTAGTAGGAGTCGGAGGAGTAGCAGTGGGAGTTGTAGTTGTTGTAGTGGTAGCAGCAGCAGTAGTAGTTGTAGTAGCTATAGGAGTTGGAGTAGGAGTAGGAATAGTAGTAGCTGCAACAATAGTCGTAGTAGGAGTAGGAGTAGGAGTAGTAATAGTAGCAGCAATAGTAGTAGTAGCAGTAGTAATAGAAGTAGCAGCAGCAGCAGCAGCAGTAGTAGGAGCAGTTGTAGCAACAATAGTAGCAGTAGTAATAGTTGTAGTTGAAGTCCTAGTAGTGGTCGTAGTAGTAGGAGAAGTTGGGGTAGCAGTAATAGTAGTATTAGTAGTTGTTGTTGTTGTCGGAGTTGTTGTAGAAATAGTTGTTGTTGTATTAGTAGTAGCTGAAGTAGTAGTAGCAGGAGTAGTAGTAGTTGTTGCAGTAATAGAAGCGATGGATGGTGGAGGAGTTGGAGTAGGAGTAGGAATAGCTGTGGTAGTAGTTGGAGTTGGAGCAGTAGTAGTAGTAGGAGTTGTGGTAGCAATAGGAGTTGGAGTAGGTGTCATAGTAGCTGTAGTAGTAGTAGTAGGAGGAGTAGTAATAGATGTACGTATAATAGGATTAGGAGTAGGAATAGTAATTGTTGTTGTAGTTGTAATAATTGTACTAGTAGTAGTAATAGTAAGAGTAGTACTTGCAGCATCTGTAGTAGCAGCTGTAGTAGTAGAAATAGTCATAGTCGTACTAGAAGCAACAACAGCCGTAGTAGTAGCAGTTGTACTACAAGTAATGTAGTAGTAGTCTTAGTAGCAGCAGCAACAGCAGTAGTAGTAGTAGCAGCAGTAGTAGGAGTAGTAGTAGCAGGAGTAGTCGTTATTGTAGTATGTAGTCACCGTAGTAGTAGTAGTAGTAGTGGTAGTAAGAGTAGTAGAAGTAGTAGCAATTGTAGTAGTATTTGGAGTAGGGGTAGGAGAAGTAGTAGGAGTGGTAGAAGCAATAGGAGTTGGAGCAGGCGTATTAGTAGCCGTAGTAGTAGAAGTAGTTCTAGTACTTGTAGTATTAGCAGTAGTAGTAGCAGTAGTAGTAGAAGTAGTCGTAGTAGTAGCAGCAACAGCTGCAACAACAGTAGTAGTAGTAGTGGTTGTAGTATAAATCTTAGTAGTAGTAGTAGTAAAAGAAGAAGTAGTAGTGGTGGTGGTGGTGGTAGTTGTGGTAGTAGTAGTAGGTGTAGTAGTAGTAGCATCAACTGTAGTAGCTGCAGTAGTATTGGTAGTCATAGCAGTATTACAATTAGCAGTGGCTGCAACAGCAGAAGTAGTAGCAGTAGTTGTTGTAGTTGTAGTTGTAGTAGTAGATGCAGTAGTAGCAATACTAGCAATAGTAGTAGTAGGAATAGTTTTAGTAGTAGGAGAAGTGGCAGGTGCAGTAGTAGTAGTAGCAACAACAACAATAGTAGTATTAATAGTAGTAGTAGTTGTTGTTATTATTGTTATTGTAGTAGTAGTAGAGTAGTAGTAGAAGTAGTAGTTTAGTAGCAGCCGCAACAGTAGTTGCAGTAGTTGTAGTGGTAGTAGTTGTTGTAGCAGTAATAGTAGCAGCTGTAGTAGTAGTCGTAGTGGTAGCTGTAACAGTTGTAGTACTAATAGTTGAAGTAGTAATAGTACCAGTAGTAGCAGTAGAAGTAGTAGCAGCTATCGTAGCAATAGTAGTGGCAGTAGTGGTAGTAGAAGCAGTAGTACCAGTAGAAGTAGTAATAGTAGCAGTTGGATCTGTACTAACAGTAGTAGCAATAGCAACAACAGCAGTAGGAGTGGTAGTAGCAGGAGCAGTAGGAGCAAAAGTAGTGGTAGAAGTAGTAGTAGTATGAATAGTAGTAGTTGTAGTAGCAGGGGGAGCAGGTTCAGTAGTAATAGCAGCAGTAATAGCAGGAGCAGTAGGAGACGTTGTAGTAACAGCAGCAACGACATAAGTGATAGTAATAGCAGTAGTAGTAGGGGGAGCAGGTTCAGTAGTAGTGGCAGCAGTAATAGCAGGAGAAGTAGGAGACGTTGTAGTAACAGCAGCAACGGCATAAGTAATAGTAGTAGTAGTAGTAGTAGCAGTAGTAGAAGTCATCGTAGTAGTAGTAGTAGTAGTAGAAGAAATAGTAGCAACAGTAGTAGGAGTAGTTGTAGTAGTGGTAGTAATATTTGTTGTTGTACTAGTAGCAGAAGTAGCAGTAGCAGCCGCAGTTGGGGTCAGAGTAAGAGTGGTAGTAGGAATTGTAGCAGTTGTAGTAGTCGCAGTAGTAAAAGTAGTTGTAGTAGGGGTATTCGTAGTAGTAGGAGTAGTAGTAGCACTGGGAGTTGGAGTAGGAGTAGTAGCAATAGTAGTGGCAATAGTTGGAGTATTAGTAGTAGCTGTACTAGAAGTAGGAGTAAGAATAATAGTAGTTGTTGTAGCATTTCTAGTAGTAGCAGTAGTAGTGGTAGTTGTGGGAGCAATAAGAGAAGAAGTAGTAGTAATTGTTGCAGTAGCCATTGTGGTAGTGGTAGTTGTAGTACTAGTCGTAATAGTAGTAGTTGTAGTACTAGTTGAAGTAGTAGTAGATGTAGTAGCACTCGTTGTAGTCGTAGTAGTAGTAGTAACAGTAGTAGTAGGAGTAGTTATTGTACTAGTACAAGTAGTAGTGGTAGTAGTTGTAATAGCAGTGGTAGTAGGAGTAGTCACAGTGGCAATAGTCATAGTAGTAGTAGT
Source organism: Trichopus zeylanicus subsp. travancoricus (assembly GCA_005019695.1). NCBI lineage: Eukaryota > Viridiplantae > Streptophyta > Magnoliopsida > Dioscoreales > Dioscoreaceae > Trichopus > Trichopus zeylanicus. The sequence continues at coordinate 4,124 of RXID01012345.1, forward strand.
AGTAGTAGTAGTAGTAGTAGTTGTAGTAGGGGTATTCGTATTAGCAGGAGTATTAGTAGAAGTGGGAGTTGGAGTAGGAGTAACAGTAGCAATAGTTGTGGTAGTAGTAGAAGTATTAATAGTAGCAATAGTAGAAGTAGGAGTAAGAATAATAGTAGTAGTTGTAGCATTATTATTAGTAGTAGTCGTGGTGGTATTTGTGGTAGCAATAAGAGAAGTACTAGTAGTAGCTGTTGCAATATCGATTATATTAGTAGTTGTAGTACTAGTTGAAGTAGTAGTAGATGTAGTAGCACTAGTAGCAATCGCTATAATAGTAGTAAAAGTAGTCGTAGGAGTAGTTGTTGTTGTAGTCATACTTGCAGTAGTAGTACAAGTAGTAGTAGTAGTACGAGTACTATTTGTAGTAGCAGCTGTAGTAGTAGTAGTAGTAGCAGTAGCAATAGTAGTAGTAGTAGTTGTTGTTGTTGTGGTAATAGTAGTAGTAGTAGTAGTAGTATTAGTAGTACGAGTAATAGTGGTAGTAGCTGTTGTACAAGTTGGATTTGGAGTAGTAGCAAGAGTTGTTGCAGGAGTTAAGAGTAGTAGTAGTAGTAGCAACAGAAGCTCTAGGAGTTATAGTTAGAGCTAGTGTAGGGAGTAGCAATAATAATAGCAATAGTAGTAGCAGTAGTTGTAGTAGTAGTCACTGTAGGAGTTGGAGTAGGAGTAGTAGTTGTTGTAGGAGTTGGAGTAGGAGCAGGAGTAGTAGTAGTAGTAGCAGTTGTAGGAGTATTAGTAGTAATTGTAGTAGTAGTAGCAGTAGAAGTAGACACATAGGAAGTAGTAGTTGTGGCAGTTGTAACAACAATAGTACTAGTAGAAGTAGTAGTAGTAGAAGTCATACTAATAGTAGAAGCAGTTATAGTAGAAGTCCTCGTAGTAGTAGTAGTAGTAGTAGTCGTTGAAAGAGTACAAGTTGTAGAAATAGTAATGATAAGTGTAATGGGAGTAGGAATGGGAATAGTATTTATCGTAGTAGTAGTAGTAGATGTTGTTGTTGTTGCAATAGTAGTAGTCAGAGTAGTAGTACTAGTAGTAGTAGTAGTAGCAACTGCACTAGTACCACTAGTAACAATAATAAAAGTAGCAGTAGTAGTAGTGGTAGTTTTGGTAGTAGTAGTGGTAGTTTTGGTGGTAGTAGTAGTAGTAGTAGTCATAGTACTTGTCGCAGCAGCTATAATTGTAGCAGTAGTAGTAGGTATAATAGTTGTGATAGTAGTAGTTGTAGTTGTAGTAGTAGTCAGAATAGCAGTAGTAGTAGTGGTAGTAGCAATACAAGTAGTAGTAGTAATACAAGTAGTAGTAGTAATAGTAATAGCAGTAGTAGTAGTTGCAATAGTAGCGATTGTAGTAGTACCAGCAGTAGTATTTATAGTTGTTGTAATGGAATTTTCAGTAGTAGCTGTAATAGTTGTAGTAGTAGGAGGAGGAGGTGTAGCAGTAGAAGTAGGAGCTGGAATAGGATTTCTAGTAGTAGTAGTAGTAGTAGTAGTAGTATCCCAAGTAGGAGTAGTAGCGGAAATATTAGTCGGAGTAGTTGTAGTTGTAGGGGTAGTTGTAGCTGTAGTAGTAGTAGGTGAAGTAGTAGTAGTAGCCCTATCCGTAGTAATAGCAGTAGTAATAGCCGTAGTAGTAGTAGTAGCCGTAGTAGTAGCCG